>JAVBHU010000240.1:0-29816 GCA_034768395.1 Linum lewisii | reverse complement strand
TAACTTTCGTAATCGTTTATATGTAATACGTTTTATTTAAGCTTCTAAAACGTAACACTTTCTTAGATTCCGTAATATTTTACATGTAATACGTTTTATTTAAGCTTCTAAAACGTAACACTTTAAAAACATACGTAATATAAAATTCATCTTACATGTTACTTTTTTCCTTATTACGTTTCACACTACTATGTGTTACGTTACAGCTTTATTCGTCGGGTACAACCACCATAGAGATATGGTGATATTCGGTGCTGCTCTCTTGTTTGACCATACGTCAGCTACTTTCGAATGGTTGTTCCAAATGTTTGACAAATGCATGGGGGGGAAGAAACCAACCAGTATCTTCACCGACCAAGCAGCGGCGATTGCTGCCGGGATTAGGGCCATATATCCAATCACTACAAAAATCCGGCACTTTAGCGTCGGTCAAAACCGGAGTATAGCGTCGGTTGATGACCGAGCTAAAGGTTTTAGCGTCGGTCAGAAAAGCGACGCCAATTTCACCGACGCTAAATTTTAGCGTCGGTTGTTTAGTGACCGACGCCAAACTCCTTTCATAAGCGACGCTAAATTATGGTCCGACCAGTCCGGCCGAGAACCAAACCAATTTTTAGCGTCGGTCATCAGGCGACGCTAAAAGTAAGAACCGACGCTAAATTGGTCAACCGAAGACCAAACACGTGTTCACTGTGTCCTTGTTAGCGTCGGTTACCAACCGACGCTAAATGGCCTATGACCGACGCTATTTACGGGTCATTTTAGCGTCGGTTCTGACCGACGCCAAATAAGTATGACTGACGCTAAATATGTTGTACAGGTCAAAATTTTCTGGCCATTTCAGCTCCTTTTCTCATACTCTTCTAGTGCCAACCTGCAAACCTGCAAACCTGCAAACCGCAATTTCATTCATGGAATGCAATACTAATTATACCACACATACTAACCAATGACATAGATAACTAATATGCATAACGTACTGTATAATTCTAATAATATTAATAACTACATATGTCTACGTGTAATATATCATCATAAATTATTCACTCTCCCTCATCACTCATCATCCTCACCCTCACTCTCCCCCTCCTCATCCTCATCCTCACTTTCGTCCTCCTCCTCCACCGCCTGCAAGGTGTCTTTCCCCTTCCCTTTAGTCGGAGCGGAGGATCCTGAAGCTCCTGATGCCAACTGTGCAATTTGCTCCTTTAGAAATGGAACCTCATCCCGTAACTCTGCTACTTCTCCTTGTACAGGGCAATGTCCGAAGTCATGCATGGCAGTAGCTGATGGCGTGGAACTCTGGCTAGCTGCACCCTTCTTCTTACTCAAGTTGACCTACAAAAAAGAACAACAAAATATTAAAATTGTTAGTGTTATATAAATTGAAACCAATCCAGATCATAATATACTATATGTACCTTCGTGGGTGTAGCACCAAATCCCAATCCTCGAACTCGACCATTATGCTCAGTGGGGTAGACTTGCCCAATGCATCGTTAGAACTTACCCAAGTCGGGACGGTTGGGTCGTTCAACAACTCAAGTATCTTAGGCTGCATAGTGGCCACCAATTACATTTTTCGAACCAATCTCTGAAAAGTGAAATGACAAAAAGTTGGAAGGAAAAAAACATGAAATGTCACTTACAACATTAGGATCGGTGTATGTGTCATCCTTCTTCTTGTGAGTGATGGCATACAACTCACCTCTCGTGGGCCTCTTTCCCGTTACGGCTTCCTACACTTGCATAAACTAAACAATATAAATTTCTTTTAAATAATTTAACTAAATAAGGTGATTTTAGGATGAACTCTTACCAATTCTGATCCTCTCACTCTCAACTTCTTCGACCTCCAGTGTGGGGTGATTTGTATTCCGCCCTCCTCAAAGAGTTAAGCCGAGACAGCTCCTACAAATTAAGAATTTTTAAGTAACACAATTTGTATCACGAAATAAATTTACTTCAATGAAAAGCATTCATATATTTCGCTACATACCACCATATGCTCACTCAACCTCAAGTCCACATATTGCGTCCACATAGGCGCAGGAACATTAGGAGGTCTCCTCTCTAGTGCCCACGGTCTCGGCGGCACCACAAACGCTTTTGGGTCGAAATCTTGGTTGTTCTTTGTAGCTTCAGCTTTTAAAAACTTTTTGTACGGCCCAGTCACTTTCCTTGCCCACAGCTTCGTTTTGTAATCCCTCACTTCTTTCCTATATCACTCACGATATAGTCAAGAGCTCTATCTTTTGCCTCCTCGGGTTCAATGACAATACTTTTCTGCAACAATAAATTTTATAAACATTAGTATTTATATAACCTAGGTCGTTTGAGAGTAATATTATTTTATACATACCCATATAGCGGCGACCAATGCGTCCTTCTCACCATCAGACACATTCGGCCATTCCATGTATGTGATCGGGAGAAGGTTGGTGTCTCTGGAGAGCTGACCATGGAACTGTCCAAGGATCGTAGCTGGACCAATACCTAAGGGTCCTGTAAGACCCCAAGGAATGACAACCTTCTTCCCATGGGGAAGACTCATCATCTGATTACTAGGAATGTCGACCAGAGTCTTCACTCCATGTCCATCGATGAGCTCCACCGCATGCTTTCCTGAAGGAGCCATGTCTGTATAACAAAAAACATTTAATGGATTAGATGTGTAAAACGTAGCAAATAGATTAACTTGTACTATAATAAGTTAAATGAATATATTACCAAACCTAATCGAACTCTGCAATTATTCCGGGCCTAACTAGGGGTAGAATATTGGAATTATCAAAAGCCGACAACTCTTGATTTCCAAACATCTCACACTCATGTACATAGCTTCCTTCCTCATCACCCATGTCATAGACATCTCTGGGTTTGATATGTACGGGAATGCACCATCCTTTGTCCACTGTATCTTCAACGTAGTAGACCATTCGAGCATCTTTTGCTTCAATATATGGTTCATCGTCTAAACGAGTTCCAGTATATAGCAAATGTGAGAAATTAATGGATGTGAACCCCAATCCATCTTTCTTCACGTATCTAGGATTGTGCGTATTAGCCCATTTGCACTTGAATAACACCACGAAGATTTCTCCATAGTAATTCAACTCAATTATGTCTTCTAACTTGCCATAATACGCCAGTTCACTTGTTTGAGGTCGATTGTCCACTGAGCTAGCGTAACTATGAGTTTCATAGTTGCCGTATACCCCACTATTCTGAGTTTTGAGGGGATTGTCACGAGCAACTATGCGAAACCGATAACCATTAACATCATAAGCAACATATCTTTTTATGGTCGTTGAGGACCGCGAGCTAACACTCTTAGATCCTTGGAATGGACTACTTGGTTATCGTCAAGAATCTGTTAAATTGACATAAATAATAGTGTGTGACAAGATTAGTATATTCATATTTTTTTTACAACCATATCACAGCTGAATTACATAGACAAGCACGTACCCGACTCCGAAACCATTGTACGAAGTCTCTATGGACAGCTTTCTCAATTTCTGCTGTTGATTTTCCTCGAAGTCGTCGTGTTGTAATAGATTGGAACTCCCTACGGGACAATGAATGATTTTTATTGAAATTCACCTACGTTAAACATGTTGAATAACGAACCATGTCACAAGTCCAAATAAGAATTATACTTACTTGAGAAATGGACCGACTAGTTGGGACCCCATAAGGACATGTCGATGCGCTTGTAACAACTCTGTATCTGTCAATCGGAAGTGATTTATACTACCAACATTGTGCCCAATAGATGGAAGAATGGACAAATCACGTGAATCATCTTCTAATACTTGATCATGAAGTCGAGATCCACGGTTGAATCTAGTCTCGACTCCAACATCATAGTATAGGGATGTGAAATTTGTGATTTCTTCAGAAATCCATCGTTCAGCAATTGAACCTTCTGGTTGTGCACGATTTCGTACAAAAGATTTTAACTTCCAAGAAATCTGATGAGGAGAACAAGTTCAGTATGAATAGATTATTGGAATTGACAGCGTAATACAGAACATTGAAATTGATAGTTGTACCTTTCTATAGGGTACATCCAACGATAATAGACTGGTCCCCCAAGTCTCACTTCCTCGGCTAAATGAACCACTAGATGCACCATGACTGTAAAGAATGATGGTGGAAATATCATTTCCAAACGACACAGAGCTACAGCAATTCGTTGTTGTAGCGTATCCAAACCCTCAACATGGACCACTTTTGAGCATAATTGCTTCATGCAAGAACAAAATTCGACCAACACCGAAGAGACTTGTGATGGCAATACATTCCGAATGGACAAAGGTAATAACTCATGCATTAAGATATGACAGTCATGAGTTTTCAAACCAATATCTTCCGGTGTTCCACATCAACGCACCGGGATATGTTGCTAGAGTATCCGTCTGGTACGGAAATATCTTTCAAGGTCTCTAGCATTGTTTGAATTTCTCGTTTACCCATTGTGTATATAGCTGCTGGACAAGTTCTTCCATCTGGTCTTGGCCATAACTCTCTTCTAATTTTCATGATTTCCAAATCCATCCTTGCTTTCAGATGATCCTTACTTCGATCTTTGTCATTTATCAAAGTGTAAAGAATATTGTCACACACATTCTTCTCTATGTGCATAACATCGAGATTGTGTCGCAATTTATTGAACTCCCAATAAGGCAATTGAAAGAAGCAACTTTTCTTCTTCCATTGTTCTGTCTGCCTTTCGTTCCCTCCATCACTTCTAGACCTCTTCTTTGGCGGTGCACCCTTCTCACTATCACTCGTCTTCCCAAAAGTGACAGTGACATTCTCCACCTGTTTCAGTATTTCAGAGCCAGATAATAGTTTGGTTGGCTCTCTGAAATCGACATCACCATTGAATTTAGACTTTTGTTGTCGGAAAGGATGATTTGCAGGCAAAAACCGTCGAACTGCCTCCCAACCGTAACGGTTTTTGGTCGAAATTACAAGTTGGACAAGCTTGCCCTGTGTAAGTGTTCCAACCAGATAATACGGACAGTCCGGGAAAATCACTAATAGTCCACATTAGGGAAGCTCTCAATTGAAATACCTCCTTTTTGGCTGCATCGTATGCTTCTACACCTTCCCACAAAATTTTGAGCTCATTGATTAAAGGTTGTAGGTAGATATCAATATCATTGCCAGGGGCTTTCTTTCCAGGGATGATACTTGACAAAATCATACCTGTTGATTTCATGCATTCCCATGGAGGCGTGTTATATGGCATAAGAATAATAGGCCACGTACTATGACTAAGACTCATATTCCCAAATGGATTGAAGCCATCAGTAGCAAGACCAAGGCGTATATTTCTAGGATCAGATGCAAAATCAGGGTATCTATTGTCAAAGTCTATCCACGCTTCTCCATCTCGTGGATGCCTTGCCATTCCGTCACTAACTTTTTCTGTAGAATGCCACACCATACTCTTAGCTGTTGTAGGACACATAAATAACCTTCTCAACCTCAGAATCAAGGGAAAGTAGCGATATGTTTTCATCGCTTTTCGTTTTTTCTTATGTTCTTGACTTACACCCTCATGCCCATCATCTTTGTATCTGGACTGCTTGCAAATCTTACAAACACTCTCTTCTATATCATTCCCCCAGAACAGCATACAGTCATTCTCACATGCATCAATGTTCGTATACCCCATTCCAAATTTTGAGATCATTTTCTTTGCACCATATCCCGATTTCGGTATGTTGGCAAACTCAAAAGCGTCATGCAACAACTCAATGATCAACGACATTGCTTTATCGCTGATGTTGTGCATTCCCTTGATATGATAAAGCCTCAAGATGAAAGATAATTTTGAGAACTTTGTACATCCTTCATATAAGGGTGTTTCTCCATCCTTCATTAAATCACTAAAGTTGACATTGGTCTCATCCGGCTCCTCTGTGTCATTCGGGTAGCTCATGTCATCCTCTCCAATGGGGTGATCTTCAAATACAGTGTTCATATCATCTTCTAGAACATTTTCTACTTCATTACCAATAACAATATCTTCAGAGGCTTGTATTGTACTACTGACCTCCTCTGGAATAACACCGAAAGCATCATTAACCAGATCTCGAAATGCTCTAGTATGCTCATAGTTTTGCACTACTGCATTTGCACTCTGAGAAGATTCAGCAATAAGGCGCTCTCCATGTCGATACCAAACAGTGTATGTTGTGGGAAATGGCTTGCGAAGCAAGTGTTCGTATACATCATCCCTATACAGCCATTTCTTGAATCCACATTTTGGACACGGACAAATTATTTGCTCTCCTTCATGATTATGCGTGAAAGCGAAATTCAAAAAGATTTCTAAACCATCCCTATACTCCTGTGACAACCGATGCTTGGTTATCCAAGACTTATCCATTTGGAAGATGCCTGATTTAGTGTAGGTGATGGAATTAATTAGAAAGTTAAATCGTAATATCTATCAGTTAACTATATAGCTATATTATATTAGGTAACAATGGGATATGCAATATAATTATAATTATGTTGACTCATAATAAAGTACCAATTAGTTAATGACATGGCAAATTACTGAGAAAACTAACTCATACAATAACACTTTAATTGCAAGATTAATAACATAGCAATGTAATAACATATCATTTTAATTGCAAGATTAATAACATAACAATTTCATTGCAAGATTAATACCATAGCAATGTAATAGCAATTTCACATACCAATTGAACATAGCAATTTCAAATAACAAATTAACATAGCAATTTAACATACAATTGAACATAGCAATTCCAAATAACAAATGAACATAGCAAGAAGCTAATAACATAGTTAAAAGAATGCATACCGTACACCTGGGATGAGACGCGAAACAAGGAGAAATGAGGATAGAGAAAGACGGTCACTGATAAATGTACGACACAATTAGTAATCAGTAAGCATAATAATCCTAAAAAAAAACAATGAGACGACACAATTGCAAAATTAATATATACATACCTACTACCGAAGAAGAGAAAACAACGAAGAGACGGCGTCACCGCTGCTCCTAGCTCAAACGAAATTACGCCTACCAAAATAAACACAATTTAACTCACTAACTAATAATGCACACTTATTCTGAAATAGATTATTTCACTAACTAGATAATAATATCAAATCCTAATTCATTAGTTCACAACCTAACAAACTAACTACTAACCCTAAAATCCAATAACTAACTAATTCACTAACTAAATACAACAATATGAAAAAAACAAACTACATACCTTAGAAGAGTTGAGAGAGTGGAGAGAGTTGAGAGAATTGAGAGGAGTTGCAAACTGCACAAATGATTCTGGCTGTCCGGCCAGGGGTTTTATAGTTTGGGAATTTAGCGTCGGTCGCTGACCGACACTAAATTGGAAATTGGGCCGACGCGAAATTCCCGTGTGTTTAGCGTCGGTTGGAACCGACGCTAAGCCCATTATACCAACCGACGCCAAATAATGACTGGTTTGCACCGCCGGTTTTGGCCCGGAATCAATTTTAGCGCCGCTTTTTGGATAGATGTTAGCGTCGGTCGGTGTATGACCGACGCTAAACCCTCGGTCAAACGCGAGTCAAGGGTTTAGCGTCGGTTATCTGTCGACCGACGCTAAATTCTTTCCTACCGACCGACGCCAAACGTCTCTTTTTTTGTAGTGAATGCCGGTTACATACCATGGTCTATGTACATTCCATATTCTCAATAATGCTGCCAGGAACTTGGGATCACTCTGTGACAAGGTACCAAAATAACCTGTGGCATGCGTTTCATATCAAATAGCTCCCTAAAAACATTCCACTTTACTTATATTTTGCTATGTTTGATATCAGGTATTCGTAGCTGAACTTAGCTACCTGATGTTTGGGGTTGACACTGAAGCTGAGTTTGATGTCCACTGAGGTCTTATGAAAAAAAAAATGCTTCCCTGATCGTGAACCAGAAGGACACCCATGGCTCACTCAGATCTACCAAAAAAGGACACAGTGGTCTAGAGCATGAATGCAATCACATTTCACCTGTGGCATGCGTAGCTCACAATTAAGTGAAATGTTGCAACAGTAACATGAGGCACTACCTGGCACCAAACCTATCTCTGGAATAATTTTTTCAACAGTTCAGCCGACTAGTGGAGAACAAAAGAGAGGAGGAATTGAAACGGGACTTCAAGATGAAAACATCCAAACCGTTCAATAAGTGATACTAAACGTAACACTTTATTATCTTCCGTAATATTTTATTTGTAATACGTTTTATTTAAGCTAAATAAACGTAACACTTTATTAGCTTTCGTAATATTTTATATGTAATACGTTATATTTAAGCTTAAAAAACGTAACACTTTTTTAAAACATACGTAATAGGTGATACTAACATACAATAAATCTACAAAAAACTTATCTTCTTTGTAATACATTAAATCTTGAAAAAGGTGTACTTCTGCTTGAATTCCGTAACACGTTTTTAAACTGTTGGTAATTCCTTACAGCTTGAAGGTTATCTATATCTTCAATATACATAACACTTTCTATTACTCTCCGTTGGACAGGTTTGAGCACAGCGAACTGACGAAACAACTAGCTAAAAAGTGGTTGTCTGAATACGAGCAGACTTTAGCCTACGGCGTGCTAGCGTTGGAAGAAAAAACAAATGTTGGTGTGATGACATTCAACGTGTTCAAGCAGGATGTTAATGGGTCAAGAACTGATGAAAGAATCGTGACATGCACAAGAGATTGTTCTAGCATAGTTTGTGGGTGCCACATGTTTGAAATGGAGGGCTTGATGTGCAGACATATAATACGATTCAGGGGGTATTGGGTAGTAACGGTAATCATATGCTCCTGCATATACCTAAAACATTGATCCTGCAAAGGTGACTATTAATTGAGTTATTCGTATCACTTTTAATCCACTTTCGGAATATCTATTTATGAATTCCGTAATATGTTCACTGACTTTTAGTGATACATTATATTATATTTCGTATAGGTATTGTCGGACAGCAAAGGATGGGTTGTGCATTGCAGACACGATCCCAGAAGTATCCCACCCAGATGTTGCTCAGATGGCGGAGTTAATTACTGTGATGGCTAACCTTAAGTCTACGGTACTTCCCTATTATATATTAAATGAACAATTACGTATTTGGTACTTTATCAATCCGTAATACTTAACATGTCTTCAAATACTACTATTCAGGTTAATGGAGATACAGCCAAGACTGCTACAGCTATACAATGCATAATTGACCTGGAGAAGAAGCTAAGCACTGTAATCAACATAAACGAAAGTCAAAGGGAAGTCCCTTGCCAAGCACCCAAAAAATTGAAGAAACGAACAAAGACTTACAAACCAAAGAAAAGGCCCGTATCTCAAAGGGACCGGAATGCATTCTTGCACTCAGCTCGAAGGACAAAAATGTAATCTTTCAGAACCACGAAATGGGTGGGACTGACCTTCGCCTTTAACAAAAAATGTAATTACAATTAATCGTAATACTTTAGTAGGTGTATGAAATATTACTCGTATCTGTTAATTGAGTTTTTCATAATATTTACTGAGTCTTTCGTAATATTTACTTTTCACCACTACCAGCCAAAAAAGCATTTAATTAAAAATTTACCAAAAAGTTTACTATAAAAATAATTTCTCCCTCATCATTTCCAACACCAGACATCTATTCTATTATTCATCCAGATCTGAAAAAACATGCCGCCACTAGTCCCCCACTGTAAATGCAACCTACCCCTTACATCTATTCTGTTGAACGGCCGACGATATCTTCTCCGTTCATGTACTTTCTGGGTTGCCAAAAACCACCAGGTCAAAGATGCAAAATGTTCGTTTGGTGTATGGAGATGGACAGGAGTCAGAATGAGGGGTCGCGCGTATGTACGGTCTACCTCATGCCAATATCGTGGCTAGATAGCTACACAAGAAGAAATGTCTACCTCATCCAACATTGGAGCGAGCTCAAGTGGACAAGTATATATAACTTCTGTGTACTTTCATCTTCCCTTAGATACACTTTACAGTTTAAGAAAAATAACATAATCCTAACATTCGTAATACATTACTTATATGGGTAATACATGATATTTAATTTCGTACATGATGACTATACAATTCGTTATACTTCACGGACGCAGGACCAACAACTAGTCAGTTATTCGCCAGGACCTATTATGTAGGAGTTACGAACTCTAGAGCTTCTGGATGAAGTTTCAAGTCTTCAATCAAGGGTGGAATTCCTGGAGGGCCAACTTAGAAATGTGAGGTTGAACTAGATTTTGCAATAAGTGGTTGCTTCTTATGTTTATTATCCAAGTGTAACGAATATATTTCCTAAGTAGTACGAATAAACATATATTATATATATTATTAAGCTGTTAAGTGTTACGAGTGTGCTTTACGTAATATATTATGAAACATGTAATTAATGCTGGTCAAACTGGTTGGTAACGTTTAAACGATTCCCAACAACCAGCATTAAATAAACTTATAACCCCCACTAGCCCCCACAACACACATATTAAAATCTATCTCATTAGATCCATATCCTCCTCTCTCTCTTCCAAAATCCCAAAACAAAAAATGCCAAGCTTCATCCCATACTGTAGCTGCAATCTCCCGTGTTACATTTATGAGGCTGACCGTCCGATGCTGACTGCTCCCTATCGCTTCTTTCTGGGATGCTAGAAACCAGCAGCTGAAAGATGCAGCACGTTCACGTGGTGCGTGCAGACGGCTAATAACGAGATTGATGAAGCTGAACATCTATTCAACGTGAACCCAAACTCGTCCACAAGTCGGCCGGTAGCAACAGGTCAAAAACTTTTACGTTTTACTGTAAGTTTTTTTGGGTTAATTTATTAATAATTATCATTCCTCTTCCTACAAGCGATAACAACAACTGACCTGGTAGAGAGAGCCATACAACGGAGTTCAAGGTTAGAAGAGAGATCAATGCTTGGTTGGATGGAAGAAATAAAGGTCACTCAGGTTAGCAAAGGGATGGGGGTTTTGATTTATGTAAGAGCATATTCTGCTATTAAAATGGGGTTTATGTATTACGAGTTAAATAGGAAATAATTACGAAATCAGTAATATTGTACTACTAAATCCAAAAGTTAGTACAACAAAATTAAGTTATATGTACTACTTAGTTCCAAAGTAAGCATTACTCTTCACTCTGATGCGTAACTCATATGTTACGTATAATCGTGAAGGGTATTACGCTCATATTCCTTCCCACTTCCTATCCCCCTAGTCTTCCTAGCTTCCTCATATGCATTCTTCAATACTTGATCAGCAATAACGTTGTAAGGCGAAATTAACAAAAGTAGGCAAACTTCCTGCCTCCTCCTCTCAATCTTGACTGGATCTGACCACTTAAGATCTCAGACGTAACTGCTCCTTCCATGTCTCCAACAAGTTCAACGCAAAAATGCCACAAGAAGTGTTATCTGGCTGTCATATACTGCGATGGTTTAACCCATTTATTGACATCGATTGGCTCTAGTGGAAATGATGTACGGAACATTGGAATTAGATTGTTGGCCAACTTCATGATGTTTCCTTGATTCCGCATGTATATCTCTGGAACTTCTGCACGGTCTAGACTATCCAGATAGTCACCACACCGGTTCTTCAGATTAACACAGAACACAACAAAGTGTTTTTCGTGACACATCGGAAGAACCACTGCAAGATAATTGAGGGTAACTAATACTGTTAATAAATGTCACGAAATAATGCAGTTACATTTACGTATAACATAAAAAACAATTACGAAATGTCAAAAAAAACTATACGAAAAAAGTTCAAAGATATAACAGTATTAAATAATTCGTATTACTTACGTAGTCAACCTTTTCCCAGTCCATATCTGTGGTCCAATCCTTCCCTTGAATGTATTCTATGGCTTCACTGATGGTAAATCCCTTATTGCTGCACATAGACTATAGAACAAAAACACACCAATATTAGTTCAAGTTATATATTACGTAGTTATTGAACTGAACAACATAAATAACAGAACACTTACAGCGCACTCCATCCCGAAAATGAACCTATCACAGAACCCGGTTTGCTTGAATAAAATATTTGTGCACTGTTCATACGTGTCAATAAAAAAATTTGACAGCATGCAGCCGGGTCTTTCATGTCATGAACTCTTCCCTGCTCAACCTTCCAATTTCATGTTGGGTATAGAAAAGGACTTCTTCCATGAATGACGATATACATGCAATTCCAATTAAATACGTACAAATAACAAAGTATTACGAATTCATTATTAATCATAAACGAAAGAAAGTGATAAGTGATAACTCACTGGTCGAACTCCTCATTCCACATGTACGTTGTGAGCGCCTCGCACCTCTCAGTGTCTGCCCATACATCAGTGTTGTATGCGTCGATTTTATCCACAATCGAGACCATTTCCTGCGTGACAGGTCCCAAGGAATACTTTATCAGTTGTTGGTCCTGCGTTCAAGAAAGTATAACGAATATTATATAAATCGATTACAAAAGAAAATAACATGTGTTACGAGATTAAGTACCTCTGCGTTTGTTCATGTCCTTCATTACCAGCCGCTTGAGTTCTTAAACCTTATTTTAGTGTATTTCTGGGCTTCGTAGGGAGACTTGACATACTTGGACTTCGCCTTGGTCCTTTTTGATGCTGACCTAAGCTTCTTGCTCTTGTTCACCTGTGAACAAAAATTAAAAATTTCAACTCTTTAAACAAATATTTAACAATAAAAATACATTAAGGGGGTTAAAAAAATATGTCTACTTAAAATTTAAACTTAATAAATACATAACAAGTTGTATCAGTTAACACCCCCATGTGAAGCGGACCCACATTTGTCCAACATATACGAAACACCCCCCATAAGGTTACGAAGGCGATAAAAAAGGTATAACTAAATCAATAACACATATAACGAAATGTGTGCGTAAACCTATACGAGATTTTGGTTTTCAACTATACCCCGGAAACCACCTTGTCCAACTTCTTCAGTTTGTCATCTAGGAGAACAGAAATTGGCAGTTCATCTTGCTGCTGAGAAGAACTCTCCTTTTCCTCATCAGTTGTCCCTTCGACCATAGACTTGCCAATATCAACTGCAAGGTTGAAATCAAAAATTTCACATTGGACATCTCCCCCTTATCTCCACCTTTGCCCTGGTTTATTAAATTTTCCTGCCCCATGGCGACTTCATCCTCCTTCTAAACCACCTTCTCCTTCTCGATGAGGTTTTGACGTCCTGTAGTGGTCGCCTCCTTGCTTGGCATTATCCTCCTTCCTTGGCACCTCCTGCATTGGCACCTCCGGCCTTGGCACCTCCTGCCTTGGCACCTTCTTCCTTGGCACCTCCTTCCTTGGCACCTCCTGCCTTGGGGACTTCTCAAGCATCTCCTGGCTAATTGGCACAACATTCCTTGGTGACTTCTGCTTTAGCACCGGCTGCTCACCCCGAACCAACTGACCACCTTTGGTCAACCTCTTCCTCTTCTGCCCAGACTTATGGGGTGAAGATACCAAGACGGGCCTCTCCTTGGTAATATATGCATCGGGTACCTTCTGCTTCTTCTTCTTACTAGACTCCATCTTGGACAAAGCATGGTTGATGTCTGCATCTGTGTAACTTACCAAAGCGAGATCCTCTGATATCATTCGACGCTCAACAGATAAGCTGCGCTCTGGATCACCTGCGATGCGATCATCACATTGCTGCTTCATATCCAACAGAGTGGCAAGTGCACCCCTGTGGAAATGGATGTAGGTATTCAACCATTCCCTCCTGTCCTCGACCTGTATGAGGAATTATAAATACAAAAAGGTATAACGAGAAAGATGAGAAAGTATTACAAAGGGAAAGAAAGTATTACAAAAGATACGAAAATAATACTAAAATTGCCATCTTGTGTTACGAGCACATGTTTAACTCAGAAATTCGTAACACTGAGATAAAACATGTGTTCGTAAAACATGCATTACAAATAAAACCTACCTCGCTCAGGGACATATGATCGATGTCGAGTCTGGGAATGGCATGGCTGATGGTAGATATCCTCTGGTTTTGAGCCGGGACTTAGTCCCTGCCTCCTGCTTCTTATTCTTCTCACCTCTTTCCGTCTTCTCCTTCTGTAACAACAACAACTGACCTTTGCCACCCAATGGCCTCCCCGATGCATTTACATTGACAGGGCTGTCGTCCTGGGTCAAGTACTGCCTAATGTCAGCATTGACGACTCGGGAGCCCGTGCACGTAGCTTCCTCTTCCTCTGGCTGCCATTGAATAATGGTGTCTGTGCTCAGTCCCCCGTTTTCCTCCAACCTTGAAGTATGGGTACTAACAGCCTTCTGGGTCCAGTTAATGACCGTAGGTCTGACTCTCGGGACTGAGTCACCAACTAGTCCCACCATATCAAGATAGAACAACTGTTTTTACAAACAAACAATGAACAAACAATATTAAAACAAACGTAATACTAAATAACTTCAAACGTAATATTTTCCTCCATTATAAGTAACACTTATTTAAAGCTAACCATCAGGAGACACATATCTGCCTCGATGTATCCTTTGTCCGTCCGTCTACTTGACGGTATACCTCCAACAAGAACGCGCACCAGTTGTACTCTTCGAACCTATGTGCTCTTTGACCGTAAATAACACCCAAATATTGATGCGGGACTTTCTGGCTGGATTTTGGGTGTAACATATTTCCCAGCAACACCATATAAAACAACGAGAAGCATTTCTCGTCGTTGGTTTCGATCGACAACTGATGTTCGAGCTCACCCAACTGAGCGGAAGTCGCCTTGCCCCTCTGAATCCCTAGATGCCGGGTCAGACTCTCACCTCTTCCGTAGTGTAGTTCAACTGGTCAAGAACAGATGCATGACCCCTTGGTAAGTCATATATCCTTTGAATATGATCCTCGGTCAGGGTGATCTGAGCACCAGGCCGCACAGTTAGGACTAGGTTGGTAAAATCAAAGTGATTAATCAGCCATAGCATTGATGAGACTTGAAATTTGTCACGTTGAGGTGTTCTACAAACCCTAACCCCCTTGCCTCCAACATTTTTTTCCGGAGGGGGCACCAGCTTTCCATCATTGGCGCATCCTCGCCGGACTGCACTGACTTTGTGTCCGCCTGGGAGGGCGCTTGTTGCTGCTGCATATCATTTTGCTCATCTTGCTCTTCCATTTCAAGTGTTACGAATATACTACCCTGGTGTTACGAGAATCACCGTTTCTTATTAAAGTGTTACGAAGCTCGTTGACTACTACGATATCACTTTGTTTCTGTAACGGTAAGATAGAGAGAGGTACACTTTAAACGAGAGTAAAAGCTGCGTGCAGAGAATGAATTTCGAAATCCGTTACCTCTCTCCTGATAATCCGTAAAAGTTTTTATAATAAGTTGAAAAGTAACCATTGAAACGACGCAGACGCGACGGCGGCACAAATGCCCATGTCTGCAACGCTACAGTTACACGCCGTCCTATTTCCCGCTCATTAATTTCAATAAGTGTGAACACCCCATTCTACCCTTAAAAATGTGACCCCACTATAATTAAATCCTGATCGTCTATATGTGGGCCATATCCCACCAACGACCCGGATGCCGTTCAGCAACGGATTCAGCACCAGCGAGTTCGGCACCTGACTAATTTCCGATTTCCAGCCTAGGAACTGCTACTGTTGTTAGTCAAAATTTCCAGCCTTTTGTTACTTTAGGCTTCTGGGTTTTGCATCCTTTCTTCCACCTAGTTCTTCGGCTCGGAATCTGTAGGCTGTTTATCCAAGCTCTGGGGCTCATCTTTTCTCTGTTTTTTCCTTGGGAGGTGAATTTTGGAGTGGTTTCTGTTTAATTGGATGGGCTCTTCTCTTTCAAATACAGGTAACCAAGCTTCTTATATATCCTCTCATGACTTGGTATTAAGTGCCTGATTAGGTCTGTTTTCGTTCATTTCCGTGGTATTTTAGTAACCTCAAGAACAGAGGAACTTAGCAAGTTAAATATTAGTTAGCATCAATCATCAAAGCTGTTGAATTGGTTCTTCTTTTGTCTAAGATAGGCTTTGGCAGGAGATCTGATTTTTGTCTTATTATGTGGAGCAACTGAGTTTGTGGAAATGGGAAAATGGTGATTTGCTAGTCGGTTTAATTGGATCTTTTTTTCAGGATTGAATTCAAAGTGGGGTGGAAGGAGTTTTGAGCAATTCAAGATCTCTACCTCGCACTCCCAGGAGTGAAGGAGAGATTCTGCAGTCTTCCAACTTGAAAGTCTTCAGCTTGCCGAGCTGAAGAACTCGACCGGGAATTTCAGGCCGGATAGTGTGCTTGGCGAAGGTGGATTCGGATCAGTGTTCAAAGGTTGGGTCGATGAGAATTCATTGACGCCTAGCAAGCCAGGAACTGGTATTATAATTGCTGTTAAGAGACTGAACCAAGACGGGTTCCAGGGTCACAAGGAATGGCTGGTAAGAGTTTGAACCAAATGTTTCTTCATTCTTGTACATGTAAAATTGCAATATTAGAGATTCCTGTAATCCGTACTACTGTTTAGAAGATTTCATGATTCAATTGTTTGATTCTTTCTTGTTGCACATATCGATATGAAACAGGCAGAAATAGATTATCTCGGCCAGTTGCATCATCCGAACCTTGTCAAGTTGCTGGGCTACTGCTTGGAGGATTACCATCGTCTTCTAGTTTACGAATTCTTTGTCCCCGGGAAGTTTGGAGAATCTTTTATTCAGAAGTGAGTTGGATTGCAGTCTGTGAATTCTTCGCTCTTCGTTCTGCGTTCTGTATCTCTTAAGAAGAACTAATCATTTTGTGTTGTATTTTTGTGGGAGCAGGAGGTTCTCATGTTCATCCGCTTTCTTGGAGCATTAGAATGAAGGTGGCTTTGGGTGCTGCAAGAGGGCTTGCCTTTCTTCACAGCGGTGACGTCCAAGTTATATATCGCGATTTCAAGGCTTCCAACATTCTTCTCGACGCGGTATGTTCATATAAACTTCTTTCCTTTGTTCTTCCTTCTTCTAATCATTCATGTCAAATGGAAACTCACTCTGCTATGCTGTAGAACTACAATGCAAAGCTTTCCGATTTCGGATTAGCTAGGGATGGTCCAACTGGCGATAAAAGCCATGTTTCGACAAGGGTTATGGAACATATGGATATGCAGCACCAGAGTCTGTAGCCACGGGTAACAAAACATACTCTCTCATATATTCTCTTCAGTTGAGAAGTTTTTTGTTCTGTTTTTCCTTGCTCCTTTGCTGTAACTTCTTTGTTTCAGCTCATACTGATAAATTGATCAATGGTCTTGATGATGTCAGGTCATTTGACAACAAAGAGTGACATTTACAGTTTTGGAGTTGTACTTTTGGAACTGCTGTCTGGTCGCAGAGCCATAGACAAAAACAGGCCTTCAGGGCAACACAATCTGGTCGAATGGGCGAGACCGTACCATGATAAACAAACGACGAGTCCTCTGTGTCATGTATGGTCGTCGACGAGTCCTCCATGTCATGGATTGTTGTCTAGAAGGCCAGTATGTCGTCCATCATGCTGAGAAAACGCCAACCTTGCGATTCAGTGCTTATCCTTAGAACCAAAGTTCAGGCCAAACATTGACGAGGTCGTAAAAGTCCTGGAACAGGTGCAAGGATCCAAGAGGGTATTTTATGGTTGCAAAGAGGACCCAAAACATGCATCAAATGTTGAAACGTAAAAAATGTCTAAGCATCCTCCATCCTTCCGAGCTGCTCTATCACTCTGAACTTTTCACGTACCTTATTCCAAGTCCCTAGATGATGTCACAAACCTTGAGCAAGCAAAAACATCCAAATAGACATCAAACGGGCCAAGGGGAATAAAAAAACACAAATGTCATATTGTTCTAAAAACTACTGGAAATGCATTAAAGGTGCGTGAGATCGAGCTCTAATGTGGAGGGGATGAGCCCGGTAATTCAACTTACGCCTCCTCTAGAGGGTGAGATTTCGGTTAATTATGTCATTGACCGAATTAAAATTGTTAACTTCTTAGGGATAAAAGCTTCCAATAAGCTTTGGATTGATGACCAACCTAAAAAAAAAAAAAAATATAAAAACATATTAAAATTTGATCAACCCCCAAACTTAAATCCGTGACCTATAAACCAATCATAATTTTGGACGCGAAATTAATTTGTCAAGTCCTTAACCAAAGTCTTAAACGGTCATTTAAAAAAAAAAAAAAAAATACCAATTGTTGAGAGCTATTTAACCCTGCTTTTTTTAATTTAATATTATAAAAAAACATTGAAATATTTTCCATGTAAATAGAACAATAACTTAGATTAAAACACCAGGAAAGAATAAGCACTAGGCACAGAAAAATCATTAGACTCCCAACTTCTCCATTATTATTCGGCGGTTTCGGGTCGGAAGTCAGTTAGGCTGGTTGCCCTGGAATAGCTCTGGAGACACGTTATAATACCCCGTATATTTTAAAACCGTAGTGACTGTGACTTGCTAAAGAATCTTAACAAACAACGATAAATAACCGAGCGATAGAAAAAAACCAATCGGTTAATAAAAAAACCTTTTTTTGTTTGTCATAAAATTAAGTTAAATTAAATATCAAGTTTTAAATAAAAAAAAAAAATTAAAAACCACTATTGTAAATATAAAATTTAATTTTAAAAAACTATTAACACCTAAACTAAATTTAAACCCACCATTACCAACACCAACCCGACCCCTAACGTCATTATTAGCTACTAAATCAAAATGGTGAAATTTGAATGTGTGTTAGATATATGGGGTCCAAGGGGGCTTGAACCCAGGATTCAAAGACATTACTGTTGGTAACTACTGCTGTACTGCAACTACTCTTACTTTAACTGAGCCCGGAAATAGAAATAAAAAAATTTCTATAGAAGTTTTAAAAATCAATCTAGGGCTAAAAAATTTTATTAGGGTTATATTATAAGTAAATATTTAAATGTGCCTAAGGGTATAAATTTTCTTTTAATTTTTTTTAAGGTTTAGTATGTTATTTGTCAATTGATTCAAATTCAAAAGAAAAAAAGTGTGCATAAAAAAACCAATATCTTTTCAAAATTTTTAATAAGCATTCTCGTAGGTCTTTCCTTCTTGATTCAAAATTAAAATTGAATGTGATGTGCCGAGGATGCCCAGGGGCCGACCGAGCCAACCCGTCGTGAACATACCACATGCCACAAACAGAGGACACACATGCCACAGAACCGGGGACGAACTGCATGTTGTTTTATATTTTTGAATGGATTTATCATGAATATTACTATATTCTTATTAATTCTTATAGGTTCACATGTCGTAGGGGGGGGTAATAAAATGATTGGGGGGACTTACTGACTTTGCAGATGAGGGATCTGTACTAGGCTATAGGCTCGTTTGGGCTGAAGGGGAGAGTATGGGAGGAGTATGATGGGTGAAATAGGGGGGTTATTGATGTTGCTATTTTAGTACCTTTTATACTTTATGGTTGGTTTTTTTGGTTTATTTTGGTGGGGGGGGAGGTGGGGAAGTTTTTAGGGTTGGGTTTGGGGTGGTATTTGGGTAGGGGGTGTTGGGAACAGTTTTGAGCAAGGGAATTATTTAAAAAATAAATAAAAAGAAAGAAAAATCCCCACTGGACAATTTTCAAGGACCAATTCTCATAGTGCAAGTAATGTGATAAGCGGTTGTCCTGAGGGCGTCGGTAGGTGGGTTGGTCGAATTACATGATATTTATACTTACTACTAGAGCACTATGTAGTTTTTTTAAAATGATGTGTCTTATAAAATAAAAAATATAGATGATGAGGAGCACTTCGTATCTCAATCATAATATCACAGCCCTTAATCTTGCATACAGGTAAGCATCTCATACAGCAATGTCCAGCATAGCGCGGGACTGTAGCTCCTATCATTTTTATTACTACTGTGAACAGAATTAGGGTGAGATTGAGCCTAGGAGGATAGAGTGGGTTTGAATGCATTTTTTTATTTGGGGTAGGGGGGGGGGGGGGGGACGGGGGGGGGGGGGGAGGGGGGGGGGTGATGGGACGTATGTGATGTGGGTAGACTGTTAGATTGGCTAGGTTGTATTGAGTGCGCTTTTTATTTGTGTGTGGGGTCGGATTTGAATCAAGTGTCTTTGTTACTAAGTTTATGTTTTTTTCTCTCACTATGTTATACATAAGCACTGCATATTAGTAACAGGTGTTTGGAGGTGGTAGTTATCCATTGTTTGAACGTGAAGTCTTGGCTTTCGGCCTTTTGCAGGGATATGTAGAGATGTCGTTTTTCATAGGAGAGGACGGTGTGTAACTGACATGTACATTGGGAAGGGAGTTTTGTAGGCTGCAAGTGACAGTTGAATCCAGCAATGGTCGCTCGACGGGACATAACTGATGAGCGCGCATACTACGTATGGTAGTATACTTTTCTTCAACTTCGTCGCGCTTGGTGAAGGGGCTTAGTTCTTGGTACCTGGAGGAGGGGGGGGGTTGCGGGGTGGGGGCAGTAGTATGTGGAGACGGAGATATCGTTGTTTTAGAGTTCGCAATCTCTAGCAATTCTGCATGTCTGATTGGTGTTTATTGGGTTGTCTTGAGTTCTCACTAGTCTTTGGGTGGATAAGCTAAGGGGGGGGGAATGTAACACAATCACATGCGACAGGACGGGTTATTCGCTATTGTTCTGAGAGTGTACGTAAATGTTTCATTGGTCATGCATCTGAAGTCGAGTCTAATAATCATGGCGTGGACAAGGTCTCTACTGGTAGGGTGGAACGTATATATAGATCGTTTGGAGGGTGTGTTTTGAGCTGGGGAAGGTAGGCAGGTGGGTATGGGGGGGGATGTTGAGTCTATAGTGTCTCGCGGGAGATCTTTGGTATCGGGAGGATCGGTCATTGCGGCTTGTTATGGATGCACTCGTTTGATTTAGGGCAGGCTCTGGTAGAGGGACGAGTTGTGTGAAGTGAGTGTTTTTTATGTGGTATATGTTGTTTGGGGGGGGGGGGGGGGGGGGGGGGTGGTTTCCTGTTGGCAAGGTGGGGTTTGTGTGGAGGGTTGCGGGGGCTCATTAGTGGCGTCTGAGCTTGTGTGGGTTGGATGATGTGTGCGGAGAGAGAGGTGGGGGAGTATTCTACTTTCCAAATGGTGAGTCGTGAGGTGTGGGGGGTGGGGGACTTGATGCTATGGCATTGATTATTCGACAGCTCAGAGGGGGGTGGGGGGGTCACGCGGGTAGTTACACAACAGTTGGTCTTCACTTCGCTGTTGGTGTTGGGATTTCCGGGGAGATGTTGGGAGACCAGGTCTTAAGAGTGTACGATATAAGCGGATTTGTAGGGGTACAGCGTTATTGGTATAAAGGGGCCACGATTGGAACGATATTGGTCGTGGAATTGACTGTGTCATAGACAAAGGTGTGTTGGGCTGAGATGCGAAATTGGTGGTGTTGGGTGGTCTTACATACGTGGCACTTCTACTTTCTGTTGGGGCAGTGTGCGTGGTTGGAAAAGGGCGAAAGTGTGGGTTAGTGCATTTGGTGAGGGATGCGGGTGGTCTAGCGAGAGGCGCTGCGAGTTGGGGGAGGGGGGTCACGTTGATATAGGAGTCGGTGTGTATGGGCGCAGGAGGCTGGGAGGATCTTGTGGGTATATGTGGGGGGTGTTTACACTAGGGGGGTCGAGAGTGGAGGAGAGAAGTCTGTTGGAGTTGGGTAGGAGGGATACGGGGGTATTCTCTTTGTGTGGGGTTGTGCTTCAGGGGATATTGCGGGGGGTGGAATAAGGGATGTGGTAGATATTCACTGTATAGTGGGGTGACAGACAGAAAGGGGCGATTGGTTCTTTATTCTCGCAATCTGGTACGATTAGGGGATTGTGTGTATACAGGTTAGGGGGGGGGGGGGCATTTATCTGGTGCACACTTGACTAGGTTTGACTTATTTGGGGGAGTGGGGGGAGGGGGTGAGTATTGGGTGGGGAGGTATACAGCTAGGTAAGGTGGGATAGCGTTATTAAGTTTGTCGAGGGGATGGGAGGGGGGGTTGTGGAGTAGTAATGTATGGTATATGTGGGTTGTGGAGGGGTTGGGGGGGGTGTTGGGTTGGGGTAGAGATATGGTATGTGGGGGGGGGGGGGAAAGGGGTTGTACGGAAGGGGTGGTGGGTAGTGGGGGAGATGCAGGAGGGTTAAATATTATGACACGATGGTAGATATTTTGTTCACATTTGCTGAATTTTAGGGTAATTGGGCATAGATCATGGGAGGTGGTGTATTGTGGAGAAGGGTGTATGTCTGGGACAGTGTTTTAGTGCGTTTGGGGGGGCTGTGTGTGTGCTTGAGGAGTTGTGGAGGGGAGGGGTTGTGAGATCTTGCTAGGTGGTTAACGGAGGATTTGTGGTGGGACATTCGGGTTATTGTCTGTCATTATGGTGTGTAAGGTTCGAGATTACGTGGTGATTGTGTGGGATGTGCTATCCGGTTGTGGTGTGGCATGTAGTGTCTAAAGATGGCAGATTAACTGGTAGACGAATGGGGGAGCTTGCACATGTGATGTGTGGGGGAAAGATACATATAATGTTTGCAGTTTATGGAGAATGGTGTTGGTCACGCGAAGTCATGGGGGGCTGCAATTGAATCAATGAGTTGAAGTAGTATACGAGGATTGATCAGTGTGGGGACACTCGGGACGTAGTCCGGCATTAGATCGCTGATGGCGTCGTCATATGTACAGTGGCGGTTGTATAGGTTGTTGTATGAGAGGATCTTCAATTTGGTGTTTAGGTTGAGGTGGTATAGCGCTTGTTATGCGACTCAGATCTGTCAATGGGTGGTGCGTCTCTTCACCCAGTGTTCATAGACTTTTTCGGGGCTATGGTACAGATGACTATTGAGGTAGTGTCTGTGCGTTAGGATAGTAGGATGAATACCCCAAAGGGAGGGTGAGTTGTATCTTAGATTGATGATAATACACGGGATGGGGATATCAATGTTGTATAATGACACTGCTACGTAGTTACGGAGAATTGTCTCAAGGTGGCTCTAGAGAGTATAGTTTAAGAAGGAGAAGGATTATTCTCTAGTTGTATTAATATAGTTTCGCGGTGGCGTTATGCGATATTGTGGTTTGGTTCGTATGTAGTTAGATATATGCGATATTAGTTTGGAACTCACTGGCTGGGGGGTGTGGTACACACACTTTACTAGATGGTACGGGGATTATTATGACTAGTTACTATGGTGAGGGTGCCATTCTGGAGTAGAGCCTTAGGAGAAGGGGGGATTGTCTGACACATTATTAGTGTTTGCGGTACAGTTGAAGATGCTAATCGAGATATTGCGTGACGTGACAACACGGCATATCATGTGGCTATTCGGGGGAGGTGACGTTCTCGGACTGTAGGGATAGAAGGTGTCTTTGAGGTGTGAGAAGGGGGATGTGAGGTGTTGTGACATTATAATGTTGAGAGTAGATGGGGCAGAGTAAGTGGGGGGTTGCATCGTAATTGGCAGTAGTGCGTGAGAGAGATGCGAGGTGGTGTAGTGAATGGGTTTGAGGGGGGGGGGGGGGGGGGGGGGTGTTGTGGATGTTGGGTATGTATTGTGGTGGGATAAAGGGATGGGATGAGATTAAGTAGACAGGTAGATGGAAGAAGAACACACTTGGGGTGAAGGGGTCACAGGTTGAATAGGAGGGGGATGAGTGAGTACATTGAAACTGGTGAATATCAGGATTGGTGTGAGGTGTTAGCTGGTTAGAAGGGGGATGTGGAGTAGGAAGCATTGGTAGGCACTACGAGGTTTCACATACTAGGGGAGCGTTATATAGTTGACTAGTTGAAAATAGAAGAGAGATAATATAGACACTAGTAAGAGGGTTATTTCAGGGAAAGAGTATTGGAACAAGGGGGGGACACACAGGAGACTGCGGGCGGGAGTAGTTTAGCAAGAGATCATCGTGAGGTTGTATAGTGAAGATTGGAGGGGGAGGTGGGGGGGTAGGGGATGGTTATGAGACAATGATACGAAGAAGGGGTGGGGAGTGACACACACACAGGGTTGGGAGAATTGATCGCGGCGTGATATGGTTGATGATCGAGGATAGGACAATAAGATAACATAGAGGGATGTGGGTATTAGAATGGCTTTGTGGTGTATTGTACTGTCATTATTCAGCATAGGTTTATGGTCGGATACACTATGGTAGGTTTATGAGGTGGAAGTATCACTTGTTGGGTGATAATGTGTGGATATGTGGTTTCGGGACACGAGTGTGCATAATAGAGTGTGAGTTGTAGGGGTGTGGTGGGAGGGGGGGGGGGGGGGGGAGGGGGGGGGGGGGGGGGTGGGGGGGGGGGGGGGGGGTGTGCGGGGGGTGGATGTTTGTTACTGGTGATATCAGAGGACAGGTGTTGGAAGTGGAGTGATTGCACAGGGTTGTTGTGTGACACTGGTAAATGTGGTACAAGAGAGTAGAGATATTGGTATGGGTATGGTGGAACGTTGATTTTGGTGGAGAGTTAAGGGAGTATGGACTAGAAGGGGAGGTCAGGGTGTGAGGTGCAAGTGGAAGGGGTACTGAGTGAGTACCAGGACAGGGTGGGAAGTTATTTTAGGTGATTATTTGTGATTGGGGGTTTCGGGGATCGTGTTTTATTTACACATTACTGACAGCACGATTATTGGGATAGTGTAAGTTAGTGAGAGTATGGAGTGGCTGTGTTGTGTCTTGTTGTTTGATTGTACGATGAGTCTAGCGGGTGGGGCTGAGTGGGTATAGTGTTGTCTGAATGAAGTAATTGGTTTAATGGTTTCACGCAAGGAACACACTGGACACAATGCGTATAGCGGATTTTTTAAATGTGTCTTTAGCATGGTATCAAAATTGTAGTGAGTTGAGGGTGTTTTGTCTGTATAGTATGTAGGTACAGCTGGATCACATAGACTGTCTTGTCGGCTGGTCTTGTTTCAGGATGGCGTGCATCTTATAAAGTGATAGTGGCTAGTTTAGTTTGAATTTCTCATGTGGAGTATGTTTGATAGAGGCGTAGCGGTTCTTACGTGCATGTGGAATAGAGGGAAATGTAGGCGTGAGTTGAGGTTTGGTGGTGAGACAGGGGGAGAGAGGGGGGGGGGGGGGGGGGGGGGGGGGGGGTGAGGGGGGGGGGGGGGGGGGGGGGGGGGGGGGGGGGGGGGGGTGGGGGAGGGAGGGCGTTTGTTCTGAGGGGGGATACAGCAGGGTGGTCTGGGGGCTGAGAGACAGAGATGTGATGAAAGGGATGAAGTGACAGTGTGTGGTGGGGGTGTGGAGTGGGGGGTGTGTATGATGGGGTATAGGTGTGGGGTTTTTTATTTTAATGTTAAGGTTATGTGGTAGTTGTTATTGTATTTGGGGGATAGTGTTGGGTGGGGGGGGGGTGTGGGGGTTGTGGTATGGGTTGGGGTGTGTGTTTATTTATGGGGTGGGTTTATTTGGTTTTGGGGGGTGGTGTTGTGGATTATGGTGGTATTGGGGGGATTGTGTTGGAGATGAAGATTTTGGAAGATGGGTATTGTGGGCATTGAAATATTATGGGGTTATTGTTTGTTGTGTGAGGATTTTTTGGGATGGGACGGTCCCGTTATTACAAAGCACAAACACATGCTCTAAAAAGACGACTGACCATATAGTCAACTGTCAAATCCCAATACCCGTCTAACCCCATCCCGACCGCCACATCCAGAAGAAACCGATTTTTCACATCATTTCATAATAGCCCTGCTTCAAAGATCATCATTTTTGTCTTTATTAAGATAGAAAATTTTAATCTACTTCTGTCTTCACTAGTTTATGTCCAAAACAATATAATTTAACTTTAAAAACTTAATTTTGGGACTTTAAATTCTTAATTTGGAAGTGGCTAGATTTATTTTTTTTTTGAATTGAAGGGTCTATATTATATATTAGTCCAATGTATTCTCAGATCTTAAAAGCTAAATTTAGTCAATTTCATTTTATTTATTAATAGTATATTAATTATGAAAATGATTTATTATTTTTAATATTTGAACAGCGGCTACAGCCTCTAGCCTGTATTCCTTCCCGCGAATAATAATTTAATATGTTTTTTAAAATTTTTTTTCACATATAAAAATTTATATAAATTTTGCAAATTGGTTGTTGAGAGTTAGACTAGTAACCCGTGGGTCAAACCCTAAGTCCCGCCCGGCCCGTGACCGATGAACCCGCGACCCGATAAACCCACGACCCGACTAACCCTAAACCCGCAAAACCCCCGCGACCGTACTAACCCTCAACCCGACTAAAACGCAATCCGATGAACCCGACCCGTGGCCCGCCAACCCTGCAAGTTTGACAGCTCTAGATGGTATTGAGACAAAATTAGGGGTTCTGTTTTGTGAAGGCTTGGGCGCGATCGTGTCTTATTTCTCATTCTTAACCAAACGAGTCTGGGATTATTCCAAGCAAGTCATACTAAAGATGAAGCAGAAAGACAAGGAGTCAGGAAAAGAAACATCATAAACACTAATGACAAATTATGTCCAAGCTAGCTAAGAAGTTATTTACTCGTTTCCCTTCTGATAAACATGCTCAACTTTAACGTCTGATACAAATCTTGTAATTTTGATTACACATATCTAATAACCAGAGAGCCAAACACAGCCTTGAGTGGTCGTTGAAGCGGAGGAAGAACTTGGGTGGAGGAGACGGAAGCAACATCCAAAAAGCGAGTTCAACCAATTAATAGTGTTGGGGCAGTCTCAAAAAGGCTACCCACCAAAATTACAAAAATAAATAAAAAAAATAGGAAACCAGAGAGAAACAACCCCTCAATTTGGCCAAACTAGAAAAAACCCTTCCTTTCTCCCTTTCTTTCCACGTCAATGTTCCTTCTGCTTCTTCTGTTTGGTTCATCCTACAAATAACACCTTCTCAAGAGTTTCCAGCCTAAAACTGCTGCTGTTGTTGCTCAAATTTCCAACTTTTTGTTACTTTATGGCTTCTGGGTTTTTGCGACTGGTCCTCCCACCTAGTTTCTTAGCTGGGATTCTGCAGCTGCTTATCCAAGATCTGGGGCTCTTCTCTTCCGCTGGTTTTTTCCTTGGGAGGAAATTGTTGGTGGGTTTCTGTTTGTTTGGATGGGACTTTGCTGGAGCAATCGAATCAAAGCTTATAGTCCTTCACTACAGGTAACCAAGCGTCTTCCTATTAATCTGCCTGATTATGAATGTTTTCATTCATTTCCGTGTATTTTAGGTATCCCCAAGAACAGAGAAAGCTTAGCAAGTTAATTTTATTAGCATCATCATTACAGCTGTTGAATTGGTTCTGCTTTGCTGTCTATCTACTTTTGTCTAGGTGATTTTTGTGTGGAGGAACTTTAGTTTGTGGAAATGGTGATTGATATTGGGTTTAATGGGTCTTTATTTCCTGGTTCTTGTAAAGGATTGATTCGAGGGAGATGGAAGGAGTTTGAGCAATCTGGATCTCTACCCTCACACTCCAGGAGTGAAGGAGAGATTCTGCAGTCTTCAAACTTGAAGTCTTCAGCCTTTGCCGAGCTGAAGAATTTCATACCAGAATTTCAGCCGGATAGTGTGCTTGGCGAAGGTGATTTGGATCAGTGTTCAAAGTTGTGATCGATGAGAGATGTTCACGACGCCTAGCAAGCCAGGACGGCATTATAATCGCTGTTAAGAGACTGAACCAGAGACGGTTCCAGGGTCACAAGGATGGCTGGTAAGAGACATCCAGTGTTTTCTTCATTCTGTACATGTAATATTAGAGATTCCTGTAATCGTACTTTGTTTAGAATATTTCAGGATTTCATTTGTTGATCCTGTTCCTGTTGCCCACGTTTCGATATGAAACAGGCAGAAATAGAATTACTCGGGCAATTGCATCAATCCGAACCTTGTAAGAGCTGCTGGGCCTACTGCTTGGAGGATGACCATCCGTCTTCTAGTTTACGAATTCCTTGTCCCGGGATTTTGGAGATTCGATTTAGTTCGAGTATGAGTTGATTGTCAGGGTCTTAGAGATTCATCGTTCTTCGTTCTGCATTCTGCGTTCTGTATCTCCTAAAAAGACAACACCTCATTACCACGACCTGATCATTTGTGTTGTATTATTTGTGGGAAGCGAAGGTTCTCATTTTCATTCCACTTTCTTGGAGGCATTAGAAGAAGGTGGCTTTGGGTGTCTGCAAGAGGGCTGCCTTTCTTCACAGGCGATGACGTCCAAGTCATATATCGCGGATTTAGATGTTTATATTTCAAGGCTTCTCAACATTCTTCTCGACGCGGTAAGGTTTCATATAAACTGACTTCTTTTCCCTTTTCTTCTCTTTACCATCTGATCATTCAATGTCACATGAAACTCACTTGCTCTGATATCTTGTAGAACTGCAATGCAAAGCTTTCGCGATATTCGGATTAGTCTAGGGATGGTCCAACAGGCGATAAAAGCCAGTTTCCAACAAGGGTTTATGGGAACATATGGATAATGAGCACCAGAATATCTAGCCACATTTAACTAATTGATTTCTGCATACGGTGCCATTGAGAAGCACTGCTTGAGTTTTTTCTTGTTCTATTTGACTTTTTTGGTTTCAGCTCATACTGGAAAAATTGATCGATGGTCTTGACGATGCAGGTCATTTTGGAACAGCAAAGAGTGGATGTTTTACAGTTTGGAGTTGTACTTCTGATCTGCGTCTGGTCGTAGAGACCATAGACAATAAACCAGGCCGTCAGGGCAACACAATCTGTTCGAATGGGCGAGACCGTACTGAGAAAACAAACGACGAGTCTCCGTTGTCATGGATTGGTCGTCTAGAAGGCCAGTATGCCCTCCATGCGGGCTGAGAAGAATCGCCATCCTTGCCCTTCAGTGCTTATCCTCAAACCAAAGTTCAGGCCAAACATTGACAGGTCGACAGTCCTGGATCAGGTGCAAGGATCCATGAGTGTCGAATGGTGGCTAAGACGAGCCAAACAGCAATCAAATGTCAAACAGACCACTGGGCGTAACTAAAGACTGCATATCCTATACCTTCTGCTTCCCCTCTTTTGGGCTTAGAAGTGATAAATGTTTGTCTCTCTCATACAAGTTTAGGGTTTAGATGAAAGTAGGGAGTTGTTTTTGAGTGTGTATTGAAGAATGTATGTACATGTGCTTTTTGGTTCTTCATTGTGTAGTCTACGTGGAAGTGTTTTGGAGATGTCTATTTTTGTAAATGAAGGTCCACTATTAGTCACCTATGTGAAGTTTGCTGGCTATTGTAACAGCTTGTAACAGAGACAACAGGGCTTTTATTATGTTAAAGGAATGGTGATTTTTGGAGTGGTTACCTCTATAAGTATGCATCTGCAAGTACCCATGTTGACTGAATGCCTGATCTACATTTGCGAAACTCTGTGGCTATTATAGGCGTATTGATAAGAAAAATTAGAAGCAAAGGTCTGCATATCATTATAGAAGCATAGTCATGGTTATGCTGTATTCATAGGTGAAACCTGTAAGGTTCATTGACCAACCATTTGCCATTAATTAATAATTGGAACATTTCTTTTCGCATTTGAATAAAGAATAGAGAGGGATTACTGGGATGCTGAAGTTGCAGACTCGATCGACACAGCATAGGAACACGATCCTTCTGTATAGCAGCGAAAGATTGACATCGAAGGAGCTCGCATCTGATTGACTTCTCCAGTCTGCAT
>JAVBHU010000239.1:0-29919 GCA_034768395.1 Linum lewisii | reverse complement strand
TGACCTCCATGCTCTATCTGGCTTTTGTTGCTTGTTAAGTTCTTTTTGACTGAGTCTGAATTTTCGGTCCATCCAGTATAAATACATCAAATTCTCATCAAAAAAAATTCACCATATTAAAACGGACACAAAGGACAAGAGAGGGAAAAGCTAGGTTGATTAATCATGAGTTTGATGGGTCGAAAAAAAAGAAAAGTGGGATTTGTTTTATAAGTTGTTGTGGAATTGGTTATTATGTCGGGGGATGATAGCCTAATTGTCACACTCATTCCTCCTACTTTACTAGTACTACATGTCCATCCCTGTTTCATATTCATTAATTTATTACTAATGGATCGAGCGGGGTAAGTCCTTTTAAACTGTAACACTTTATGATTTCAGAGACTTAATGAACATAAGAGGATGGCTTGTTTCGAGATATTGGTGGATGCATGCTTACAACCTACATCATGAACCTGAGATTGTGCTCGATTTACCAGGACTAAGGTGATGGTAGCTTGTGATAGAGTTAGAGATCGCTTGGGGTAGAAGATATTTGTTGGATAACAAGCCACATCGCCAAACTAGAGAAGTTTGTCTAGCATACAAAGAGTCACAAATCATCTAGTTAGGTCTATTGTGAAGGAACCAAAAACATATACCATGGGCTTGGCCTAAAGCAGACAATATCATACTACTATACTATGTGGGTCTGTTGGTGGCAGGAGCGACCTAACAATATCGAGGGGTACAGGTGCAACTGGACTCACGTGTTGCAATTCAATTTTTGCTGGCGGAAGGTAAGATCACATATCAACATTCTTATGAGGTCACCAGTTTTCGTGAGATGTTAGATCGGAACTAGATGTCAATGTTGAGCATATTTATCGAAAGACAAATCAACCGTAAAAAATTTGAAACAAAGAAAGGAAACAAGTACAAGGAACACACTTTTACTAGTAATTTACTTATTACTAATGGGAATGTTACTAAAAAGTCCTCCTTGCGTTCGCATGTGACATTATTCGACTTTCTCTAATTTTTATTACCTCTAACCCAAAGGTAATTACAAATTACTGTTAATTAGGGCAAAAAATTAAGAGATTGGATCCAATATTATATTTATCCTTAATGATTTCTTGTTTAGACCTAGTGTGTGCTAAACGGTGTACAAAAGGCATGTACATGTGTACGTCAGATCGCTAAAAAACTCCATAATAGTCATGCAGTGAAAAAAAAAAAAGAATAAGATCGACGTTGAAAGAAAATGAACCAACAACCCTCCCTCTTTTCCAAACCCCTCTAGAAATTCTTGTCGAACTCGTCTTCTCTGACTCAATTAAACGTAACGGTGGTTGAAGAAGAAGTACGATAGTTATTTAGTTAGATTTGTGTATTAGTATAACAAGAGACAATATGGTATTAAAACAGAGAAGCTTCTTAACAATGTGAGGACAAATAAGATGATCAATCAACGGTTTAGATTGGTTATTAATAAATACTGACGATTTGGATGTTGATTAGGAGCCGTCACCCGGACCGGCGGACCTCCTTCGGTGGCGCATATTAGAGACAGGACGACCAAGTTTCCCCTCAATAATGCATGCTTTGACTTTTTTTTCCCCTTCTCTTCTTTTAACCGTTGACCCTACCGATTTTTACCGTATTGACAACATTATGAAGTTACTGCCAATTTTTACTGTGCCGGATCTGAAATCTCATTAATGCCCTTGTAGCTTTTCGTTTGCCCTTTTGTCATTAATGCCGGATCTGAAAATCTGAATTCCACGCCTTCTGTTTTGTTTGGATTTAGCTGCAGCACTGTGCTTGAGAGGTACTGTACCATTCCCAATTTCCCCACTTTCCTTTGTACACTTGGTACTGGTATTACCCACCACCTCTCTCCACAGCCAATTATATTTTTATAATTATGCACAAATACAAACAAACCACACATTCCACATATATTATTAATTTAATAAAAACGTAAATATCACTTTTGGTCCCTCTATTTCCCCAACTTAGCACACAGCTTCCCTATTCTATAAATTGTTCTTGTTGCCTACCTCTTACTTCCGTTGCTTTGCATTTTGGGTTGTTAATCTCATTTTTTGTTTGTCTTTTAACATTGAACCTGGATACATTTTCATGACACGTCAGCAACTACTTTCACAGTTTAGTGGATAAGAATTGGGAGAGATAAATTGAGTGGTATTGGAAAGAAATATACGGATGAAATACAAAAATTTTTAAAGTCACACATGTTATTTGTTGGTTTAATCCTATTCAATCATATATGTATATTTATATTCCTAATTCAAAAAAACACATTGTGAGTCAAAATAGTTATTAGAGCTAGCGCGCATCAATTATTTTAAGAAGACGCAAAAGAGTACAAGTGCAACTTGATTCCCGATGTGCATTTGTTTGATACGTCATGAGGAGGATGGGGTACTCCATCATCACCACTATGCTGTTGTTGACCAATCATGAGTTGCTGCAGAGGGAGTGAGAACTCGAGTTTACTCATATCTATAGAGAGGACTATCATGCAGCTGACTATCTGCCCTTAGGTGTGTTATAACTTTCTTATTTCTGATACTTTGCTAGCCTATTTGTCTCGCTACGATGTACTTTGTGTTTCTGAGAATCGCTTAATTATGAACGAAGGTTAGTTTCGCTGCATTCAAAGTGTTTCACCCAAAAAATGACGAAAGTTGAGACCTAAATACAAAAAAAATGTGATAAAAAAAACTATGTAGAGTGAAGGGAGCTATTTGTTAAGTTTATAACGTAGAGGTACAAAAGTGATATTTTCCCTAAATTAAAAAATAAATAGAAAAGAAAACGGAAAAAAGCTCACTTCCCCACTTCCTCACTCACTGGCAACAATGGAGTGGAGCTTTCCACTGTGAGTCTACTTTTCCGCCATTTCTTTCTTCTTCTTTAATATCCCCCAAAACAAACAGAATCCAAATTCAAATTCAAAGCTTCCACAAATCATCAATGGCGTCCATCTTCTTCCTCGCCTTTCTCTTCACACTCCAGCTTTCTTCCTCCTCCTCCATTATCGACGTTCCCTCCACCTTCATCGTCGCCGTCCAACCAGACTCCAAACCTTCCATCTTCCCACGCATTCCCACTGGTACGAATCCTCCCTCGCCTCCCTCTTCTCCCCAATCCTCCTTCCCTCATCCACACCTACTCCGGCGCCGCCTTCCATGGCTTTCTCCGTCAAGCTCTCCCCCTCCCAGTCCCTCCTCCTCCGCTCCCTCCCTCACGTCCTCACCATCATCCCCGACCGCCTCCGTCACCTCCACACCACTCGCTCGCCTGAGTTCCTCGGCCTCGTTTCCACCGACCCCGCCGGCCTCCTCAAGGAATCTGACTTCGGTTCCGATCTCGTCATCGCTATAATCGACACTGGCATCTCCCCTGACCGGCCTAGCTTCCATGACCGCGACCTCCCTCCAGTTCCTGCTAAATGGAAGGGATCTTGCTCTCCTGCTCCCGATTTTCCTCCTTCCTCCTGCAATCGGAAGCTCGTCGGCGCGAGATTCTGATACCAGTTTGTTGGAAAAGCAATTGAGAAAACTGTTTTTGTAAAGAGGGTAAGATTACTGAAATTCCCTTGAACATATCAGCATATAAATACATATAAACATGACTTTTCACTAAACAACATGACGTTTCATAAATACAAACACAACCTTCAAACTAATAACTGCTGCTGTAACTGCCACTGCAACTGCCAAACAAGTTTAAACGTTTCAACAGCCTGGTGGTCTTACAGTGACGAACGTTTCTCCATGGGTCGCAACTGTCGGTGCCGGAACCCTAGACAGGGATTTCCCTGCAGATGTGAAGCTTGGGAACGGGAAGGTGATTCCCGGAATGAGTGTTTACGGAGGCCCAGGGCTGACTCCGGGGAAGACATATCCATTGGTCTATGCCGGAACTCAAGGCGGAGACGGATACTCGAGCTCGCTGTGCTTAGAAGGTTCATTGGATCCCAAATTGGTCAAGGGCACAATTGTGATGTGTGATCGAGGAATCAATTCAAGAGCTGCTAAAGGAGAAGTGGTGAAGAAAGCAGGGGGAGTTGAATGATTTTGGCTAATGGAGTCTTCGACGGTGAAGGTTTGGTCGCTGATTGCCATGTACTTCCCGCCACCGCCGTCGGAGCAGCTGGTGGCGACGAAATCAGGAGGTACATCTCTAGTGTAAGTTCAAAACCTAATTCACCTCCTCCAACAGGAACGATTGTGTTCAAGGGAACTCGGCTAGGTGTTAAGCCAGCTCCAGTTGTAGCTTCCTTTTCAGCTAGAGGTCCCAATCCTGAATCCCCTGAAATTCTGAAGCCTGATATCATAGCTCCTGGATTGAACATTCTTGCTGCTTGGCCAGATAGAGTTTCACCTTCTGGGGTTCTCTCAGATCAGCGCAGAACCGAGTTCAACATTCTATCAGGAACTTCAATGGCTTGCCCTCATGTGTCCGGGTTAGCTGCATTGCTGAAAGCAGCTCACCAGAATGGAGCCCTGCAGCTATCAAGTCTGCATTCATGACTACAGCTTACCACATCGACAACAGAGGCGAAACAATGCTGGACGAATCCACAGGAAACGCTTCCACAGTCATGGATTTCGGAGCCGGTCATGTCCACCCTCAGAAGGCCATGGATCCAGGCCTAGTCTACGACTTGACGACATTCGACTACGTAGACTTCCTCTGCAACTCAAACTACACAGTAGAGAACATCCGCGTGGTAACCCGAAAGAACGCAGATTGCAGCGGTGCCAAAAAGGCAGGCCATTCGGGTAACTTGAACTACCCTTCCATGACCGTTGTGTTTCAGCAATACGGGAAGAGGAAGATGTCTACCCATTTCATCAGAACTGTAACGAACGTCGGGGATGGGAACTCAGTGTACACAGTCACAATCGTTCCTCCTAGTGGGGTGGAGGTGACTGTGGAGCCGGAGAGCTGGCGTTCAGAAGGGTTGGTCAGAAGTTGAACTTCCTGGTGGGGTCGTAACGAGGGAAGTGAAGCTTTCGCCCGGGCTTCTACGATGAGGAGTGGGTTCATAGTTTGGAGCGACGGGAAGCACAATGTGACTAGCCCTGTTGTGGTCACAATGCAGCAACCTCTGCAGTAAGTTTGATGAATTTGGAACAAGTTTTGGTTAGTGGTGTGATGATGCTATGAGTAAGGATTATGCTGATGCTGGTCTGCTGCAGCCATTGTCTCTTTGGCTGCTGCTGCTGCTGCTTGATCTCTAAATGCAGTGATATGTATGTTGTTTGTGAATGTTTGGAAAGATGGCAGAGTAAGTTTGGATAATGTTTGGTTTGTGCTGTGTAATATTGTAGCAAATGGAGTAATTAAGGTGATGTTTCGTATCGAGATTTGATTCTGAATCCGGGATTCTGAAGAATCTCATGTTTTTTTTTACATTTTGAAAGTAGAATCATGATTCGAAATCCCAATTTGTTGTGAAGAAATAGAATCTTAATTTTTAGTTGAGATTTGGTGCAACACGGTACAATCTCAAATCTCAAGCTTAGCATTTATAATCACGAGATAATATAGAATCGCAACATTCTAAATCCCGAATTCGAAAGAATCAAAATTTATAGAATCGTAGTGCCAAACAAACCCTAAAAGAATGAATTGAATTATCACTGAACCATTGAGATCAGACAACATCAGATCGGATGAACCCTAAAATTGTTGAACACAAAGACTGAACCATTGAGATCAGACAACATCAGATCGAATGAACCCTAAAAATTGTTGAACACAAAGAATGAATTGAATTATCATTGAACGATTCATCAGACACACAACATCAGATCGTACAAAAAATTACAAAGTTACGTCTGGAATTCCCAAAACCCTAATTAGTCCTCTACACAAAAAGAATGAAAGAATGGATTGAATCTGCAGAATCTGAGAAAGAGCAGAGCAGTGGTAGCGGATCATCAGCAGCGGGAAAGGGTCGAGCGGCCCAAATTAGTTCTCAAAGCCTTAGGGTTTCCACCGCCGGTCCGACGAGCGACCACCGTCGCTTTGGCCGGAGGTAATTTTTCGGAAGCTTGAACCTCAGATTCCGCAGGAACATCTCTCCAGAAATCAATCACCTTAGATCTCTTCCTCGAATCATCTAACTTGTGTAAGGCGGCGATCGTCATGGCGGCGATCGTCATGCTTCTGAGCGTGGAGTTTCTCTGGCCAGTGTAAGGCGGCGATCGTCATGGTGGCTTCGATAATGTCGAACAATTCGGACTCTGACTTGCGGAGGAGGTCGTCGTGCTTGCCGCTGTTGAAGACCGGCGGAAAAGCCATGTCGGCGGTGGTGACTGAACAATGAACAGAGAGATTGGGGAAACAGAAACAGAAACAGAGAGATCTGTAATGAAGATGAGAAAGAACCCTAACGGCTAATTTTGGATCAATCTGGAATTAGAACGCGGGGAAGAGGAGAAGGGAAACAGAGTGAAGTTTGAAGAGTGTGGGTTTAACAGATGGAATTAGGGTTTATTACATCTGCCTTTCCCAAGGTCAAATTGGAAATAAATTAAACGGTTAATGACTTGCTGCACAATCTCAAGTCTTCTTTTCCTAACTGAACTGTGATAATTAGGGTTCATATGGGAACTTCTAGGTGACATAAGGATTCTTATGTCCCCTAGACATAACCAATGAGAATCCTCCACATAACCTATTTTGGTTATTATGAGATAGAGTAGTTGTTAGATAGTTATTGATAATTAATAGGTATCTTTAATAATTATCTAAAATATTTTAATTACCTTATTTACATTCATTCAAATATTCTTCTATTATTTTGAGTGTAGATTTTCCCTTTTTATCGTGGGTTTCCTTAGTCTTGTACAAGTTTTAATAATCTTGTTCAAACTTCACAATTTTTTCTAAGTTTATCAATTGCATAAACAACATCTAAAACTGATACTAGTATTTCATAACGTATACCATATTAACTTTTCAGCTCAAATAATTAAATTTTGATGTGGGTTGCAATCGTGCTCAGCGGATGGGTAGTTTTGTGGAGCTTCTTTCCAGGTTGTTTGTGCTGATGATGTCATGCTGAGTGGGTTTTGATTTTTTGGGCTAGAGGAGGGTTTGAGGCTGCTTGGTGGTTTGATAAATGGGGCGCATACCATCAGTAACAACGGTGGCAGTTTAGGGTTGATTTTATATGATTGTTCAGCTTGTTGCTTTATATGATTTTTATTAATATAAAAAAGTACTCATTCATCAAAAGAAAAAACAGTAACCAAAAACATCCACGATATCATATTGTGATATATATCCATAAAATACTAGTATAAACATCAATACTAATATTCCCAATACTAGTATTACGTTTCCAAATTATCTAACCAAAAATATGCTAAGACTATTTCAAAACAAAAATAAGATCTAAACATCCATGATAACATCCGAGGAACCAGCAAAAGGAAAGTGTGCCCAAAACACATAAAAACGAGAACATGACTTTCTGAATAGTTATATTGAAGGTTGATTTCTTGTGTTGAAGGTTGACTATCTTTTTGAGTTCGTTTAGTTTCCCCCTTCGAACTTGCTGTTTTAACTTGTCCCTTCTTGGTATTATTTTTGTCCAGCATTTGCTTTAGAAGTAGTCATCCTGCACAATCGATTTAAAACTAGTTATTGAACATAATTCGTGAACCATATAACAAGCATGACTAATACTAGTATTGTAGAAAACATAAATACTAGTACCACAAATATTAGTTTATGAACATAATTCCATAAACAATGAGATTACTATAACGAAAATAGTTGCAATTTCTATACATAGCTTCAGTAAACAAAAAAATCTAATTATGTTCGGTCGACGAGGAAGATTCACGAGACAAAACTACTGCCAAACGTAGGATTGAATGCATTGAACGTGACGTTATACATTGTTGAATACTAGTATTAGAACTGTTCTGTAAAAATCAAACCAAAAAACAAACCCCTAATCCTAATACTAATCAAACTTATGAGATAATCTGCATTCGTAATCCAAAAGTCGTAATTGTAATACTAATCAAACTTATGATAATCTGCATTCGTTTAATACTAGTACTAGCTAAGGTACTATCTGATTCGACCACACAGTTCAGAAACAAAATCCCCAAAACTGAAACTTCTAATTTCATAAACCAAAAAATCAAAATCAACTCCTAAAACGAAGGGGTTTTCCACATGCAACACCAAAAAATGAAAGATCATATGAAGTTAGAAGGGGTTTACCTGACAGGAGCTCCGACGGGAAACGATTATCCTTCGAAGGCAGAAGATCGAACTTCCTTTTCTTTTTCCAACGAGAAATCCTTGGATGGAACCGGCGGCCAAAGAAGGGGACTGAAACGACCGTCCGGTGCCTTCTTCGCCGGCGATGAGCAGTGGGTTTGAGTTCACCAAAGTCGGCACCGGCACTGTGAGAGGGAGTTGTGGGAGAGTGTTTTGGGCGGCTGGATAAATTGAAAGAAGGTGGGGAAGGGGAGTGGTAAAAAAATAGGTTGTATTTATGGTAAATGTTCATTTAATTAGGGGTAGTAATTAGGGTTTTTAATATTATTTTAATATTAAACTCCTATACCATTGGATCTGTTTGAAAGTGATCTAAGGGCTATAAGTGGTTATGTTATAGGGACATAATCTCCCCTTATGTTAGCCTCTGCCCTCCCGGGTTCATATCGCCTTCTTAATTTTTTAATTTTGGATATGATTTATCTTAAGTCTTAACCACGTATATCCTCTGTTCCGAAATTCTTGGGTCAGAAATTATATAAATAAAATACGAATTATTAATTAATTATTCATTAAATCATTTTTTTTGTATGAATTTATTCCTTAGTCATTAGTCTATTTAGTTTAGTTTATATTGTATTTCCTATAATATAATGGAAGAGTTGTTGACGCCTTTTCAGCCAATCTCGATCACGCGGGCGGAAAATCATAGGAATCGTTTTGGGGCATGAAAGAGTGCGGGATGTTGGTATCAGCGAGTGGAGGTGCAAACCAACTCCACGTGTGCGATCAAGCTACTCTCGGAGGAAGACGCATACAACAATCAACATGCAGCGATCTTGGGAAAATTCAGAAGTTTGCTGAAGAGAGACTGGAACATTCAGCTCAAACACGTCTACATGGAGGTAAATTTCCTAGCTAATCACCTTGTTAACAAAGGCCACGAGTTGATGTTGGGGTACACATGATTAGCGTTACGGACGCGAGAGTTGCTTATTGGGCCAAGTACGAATTGTTTGGAGGAGCTGAAACCCGCTTAGTGAGACCTGATTAAGTTTGTTGTCTTTCCTACCAAAAAAAAATTAGATTTCCTATTGTCTAAGGTTGCATAAATTTTGTCAATTAATTATGGTATAAGTTGTAATATATTTTTATGTTTATGAACTAAATGTATAGTTTTAATAATGTTTACTCTTATCCAACAATATTTTTTGTTTTTGTTTGTTTATCTAGTACCGACTTAGGTGTCAAATATTCTAGATTCAGGGATTACGTTCATAGTCCCCTACCCAAGTGGATGTCGGGATTCGAAAAGCAGTCACCGAAGGGTTTTCCTTATAAGGTGATGTATTTCTTCTAATTTGTATAAAATAATTTTGATTAGTACCTTAAATTATGGGTAATCGTCTCAATGTTATTCCCTTCTAATTAAATTAATATCTAAATTGTGGGTATCTAATACAAAATAACTCCAATGAAATATCACATAATTAGTAAATTTATTTTAAAGTTATCCCGTCAAATTTATTTATATTAAGTTATCCCGTCAATAAAAACCAAATATTGAGCTTATGAATATAATTACATTTTGGGATTTAAATTTTCGAATGTTCTTGTTTAGTTCAAAGGTAGAAAATGCATACGAACTTGATGAATTCATCCATTAATATTTCTGTATAAATGAAATTATAAATTCACTTTACACGAATGAACGACTACTTAGTTTACAAGCTACAGAAGATGTGTCCGTCTTGAAAGTGTCTTTTTTGTCTTTTGTGTAGGCATGCTCGTAATGTTTGGGCTATCATTATGCTCCCCCCCCGCCCCCTAATATTCTACCGATTTCATGTCATGGTTGTTTTCTCTATTCTATCATGTATGAATCTTGACCCACGATTAAGGAAAGATACTAGAATATTTGGAAGGAAACAATGAAATTTGTTTTTAACAACTCTACTTTGTGCGCAAGATCCACATCCTTCTAGTGCAACCGAGAGATTGACTTACATATTGTTGTTGTTGTCGGACCCATTTAACGACTTCTATTGTATCAACTCCTCATTCATGTTCAATTTGAATCCACCGCCTAATTCTCTTCTGATTTTTTTTACTGTGATGGGTCTTTTCTTTATGAAACACAGTCGACAGCCTGTGATGTCGTTATTACTGATTCTCATGAAGTTGTCGATGACGGTCAAACTGGTACTTTCATCATTTCCTCCCCGGTGGTTGTTGAGGCACATGCTTTATTCGATACCATTTATCTAGCTCATCAGTTTGGTAGTCCGAGTTGGACTTTCTTTGATTGTGTGGTCCTCGTCGTCGATATTCTTAACAATGAGCCTACACTACTACCTTGGAGTTGTGCAACACGCTTAGCAGTTCAGCTGAGATTCTTCAATGCTCTCCTTTGGTAACTGTTAAGTTTATTCTTCGTTCTAGAAATATTAAGACAGATTGAGTGGCTAGAAAGGTATCTCATGAATCCTTACCGGACTCTTGACTTTCTTACCTCGACAACCCCTTTTCATCACTCTTAACATTTTTACAGATGTAGAGTCTCATCAGATAGAAGATCACATGGAGAGCTTCTTCTTAGTTGAAACAGTAAGGATCAATTTTTTCCATCCTTAAATAACTGGTTTCTTTCAGTAAAATTTTTAGCCATTTTCGTGGATTTCAATTGTTTATGTATAAACTTGTCAACTTGTTTGTGATAGTTCCCTGCGAGTGTGGTATAACATAAACTTGTCAACTTCCATCGAGTTTTCTCTTTGTGTATATAGTACAAACAGAATTCTGTGACTCTTCTTTTGTGGAATTTGAGGCAAAGTAATTGTTATATTGTATTTGATTTTTTTCATACCTGATTACCTTGTTGCATTTATTAATAACTTGTGGTTATGCAAGGTTAAATATCTGTGGCTTTTTCTTTTGACTTGGCTGTGGTGCAGACAATCTTGTGGAAAACGGGCCGTACAAGTAAGGCCCTTCTTGTCTACTTACATCCGGAATGGTTTGTCTTATTAGAACTGTCGTTATATTTGCTTAAATTCATTTGCAGGTACATCTTCAGCACCGAAGGCCACTTATTGCCTGCAACCCCACAAATAGCCCTTGCGAGGGAGCATTGTTCCTATTTTGGTGCATACTGTAAAAGCAGCGATGTACAACAAGAAAGTTGTAGATCAGAGACATCAGAGTTGCCTAATGTAATTCCAACGGATCTTGTGGTAACTGGGTCCACCGAGGATACCCATCAGAGTTGCCTAATGTTGGCTATCAGGATTTGCCTAATCTTGACTCGCTTAACCCATCAGGATTGATAAAAGTGCGTAGCTTTTCCATCTCGCACTTTGAATTACATTGAAGCATTACATTACCATGTATTAATCCCGTTAAGGACTGAGGTAGTGAGAAGTTAGTTCCTCTTTATCCATCACTGATGTATTTTTTGTGCACGTTCCTGCAGGGACTTTGTCCTGGGTTAACTCATGGGCAAAGATATGGCATATCATATGCAGACACAACTAACAACCCTGCATCTGAAAAAGAGACCGTAGCTGATAACCCGCCTCTTGTTCTCATATCTGATTTAAGCACTGGCAATTCGATGTCTTTTGGGGGTGATGATGATGCCCAGAAATCAAGCCAGGAAGAACAAGGATGAATGTTTTCTTGTCCCGCAAAGGACCGAAAATGTGTTCAAAATTTGGCCCCTGCCCAGTTTTCATGGCACCATTTACACACTTGCTGGCATTTCACCCAAGGAAACTGCTCTTCGCCTGAGATCGGTGAGGTCGGAAAAGGTGTTTTCTTTTATCACAAAATGATGGGAAGATCCTTTGCCGCAAGGAAGAAATGGAAACGCAAACAGGGACTGCAGAAAATTAGCAGAACATTCTTTGCATGGATATTTTGGCTTGTAGATCAACATTAGAGTGATAGGAATCATGGTAACTTGCTACGCTTGCAGGAAACAGTAGAGCACAAACACTGTACATTTGTTAGGTTATGGCTCCTCTGTTTGTTAACTTATTAACTCTAACTGGCTGAGAAATAAGGATACCAAAACAGATCAAATAAAGCAGTACTTTGGATAGTAAAAATTATCAGCAACTAATTTGGGAAATGAGCATCTGAATTTGCTTCTCTTCTTCCGATGACTGGCAAAGCAACAGACTCTGATCCTCAATTTTTTTAGTTTCTCTAGATAAGTATTATTATACTAAAGAGTTTCCCCACATAGTTTAGAGGGGATGGTTGCTATTTGTGATGTAAAATACAGGGTTCTTTAAAATGGATAGTTTATAAGAGTCGTTGTAACCCCCCAAGATGAAGAACTATGTGCAGACGCCTAGTACGTAGTCCAATGGGCCAAAGAGTACCCAGGGATGGTTCGAGAGGGATAGCCAAAAGTCAGAGTGGGTTAAGCGGTCAAATTGAGTCACCCAATAAACACCCACAGCTTATCGCCTAGGACAAGGTAGGAACGGCAGCCTGACGCCAACAACAACCCAATGGACCAAAGCGTGCCTACGAGAAACCCTAAGCAACTAGGATTTCTCCTATGAGAGCTTCATGACATCGTGGCGCAATTGAGCAGCTTTGACAAAAGTAAACGACAGAGATTGCTTACAGAAGAGCGGGCCACCCCGACAATCGACAAGGCTATAAATATCACACGAATTCTGTCATAAAGGGACAAAATGACATTTTTACAACATAGACCATTTTCTTAGTACGTACACTCCTTTAGTTCTCATTTTCCTAGAAGACACCTGATATATCATATCGTCTAGAACTAACTATTAGCCTCATATTCGTATACAATGTGAGTCAGAGTTAAGTCAGGCAACGATACAATTTTGGGGGACAAGACACAAACATTCTATTACAAGTAAGATGTTAACTGGATTTTATAAAAAGTAGAGTCAGGTGGAAGTCCAAAATTCAAAAACAAAACAGGAAACATAACTGTTTGTGGCAGAGAATAAGAAAAGAGTAGGGAAAGAATGATTTCTGTATATTAGGTTATGGCTTAAACCCTCTATTTATACAAGAGATAGAGTTCTACTTTAGTAGAACTCCTAAATAAGCTAACTCCTTAACTCCATAAATTCCTATATTAGTATCCTTATAAACTAGGTAATTGGAATACTAATTAGGGAAATAAATAATACGCCTATTATACTAACATATTCAACACTCCCCCTCAAGCTTGGTGGTGTATATGTTGTACATCCCAAGCTTAGACACTAACTGATCAAATGAATCTTGAGCAAGTGCTTTTGTAAGAACATCAGCAATTTGCTCTTTTGAAGTCACATAGTCTAGCTTGATTACTCCTTCTGTCACATTATGAGCAATGAAATGTCTATCGATCTCGACGTGCTTCATCCTGTCATGTTGAACAAGATTCTTCACAATGCTAATGGTAGCCTGACTGTCACACAACATTTCTATTCTTCACTTTCAACTCATCCAAAACTCTTCTGAACTACACTCCTTCTTGAATTCCATGTGCTACTGCACGGTATTCAGCCTCTGCACTATTTTTTGCAACTGCAATTTGCTTCTTACTTCTCCAAGTAACGAGGTTTACCCATACATAGGTGCAGTAACCATTAGTAGAACGTTGCTCTTTAATTTCGCCTGCCCAATTTGCATCTGTATAGACTGTGATGTGTCGTTGGTTGTGCTTTTTGAACAACAAACCCTTACCAGGAGACATTTTTAAGTACATGAGAATCCTCATAACCATTTCTTGATGTTCCTCATTCGGATTTTGCATGAATTGACTTGCAATGCTTACAGAAAAAACAATGGCAGGTCTGGTATGGGCTAAGTATATAAGTTTCCCCACCAGCCTTTGGTACTTTTCCTTGTCAACTGGTGCAACGTCACCATCTCTGCTCAAGTGTTTATTCGGATCCATTGGGGTGTCAGCTGGCTTGCATCCAAGCATTCCAGTTTCCTTGAGCAGATCCAACACATATTTCCGTTGAGATAGACATATACCTTGTTTTGGGCGAGCTACTTCAATACCCAAAAAGTACTTAAGTTCCCCCAGTTCCTTTAGATCAAACTCCTTAGCCAAAACAAGCTTTAACCGTCTGATTTCTTCAGTGTCATCTTCGGTGATGATAATATCATCAACATAAACAATCAAGATAGCTAGCTTTCCTGACTTAGAGTGTTTCACGAATAGTGTGTGTTCTGATTGACAGTGATAGTACCCTACTGATATCACATCCTTGGTAAATCTTTCAAACCAGACTCTAGAGGATTGCTTTAGCCCATACAACGCTTTCCTTAGTTTACATACTTTCCCTTCTGTGTTGATTCTAGGAGGGGGTTCCATGAACACTTCCTCCGATAATTCCCCATTCAGAAACTCGTTCTTAACGTCTAATTGGTGCAGATCCCAATCCAGGTTTGTAGCTAGACTGAGAAGAACTCGTATGGTATTCAGCTTCGCAACAGGTGCGTAGGTTTCCTCGAGGTCAATTTCATAGGTCTGAGTAAAACCTCGAGCGACTAGCCTTGCTTTAAATCTCTCGATAGTGCCATCAGACTTACATTTAAGTGTAAATATCCATTTACAGCTCACACACCTTTTTCCCGTGGGCAGATTAACCATTTCCCATGTCTGGTTTTTCTGTAAAGCTTGTAGTTCATCTTGAATTGCTTGTTTCCACTCTGGATCTTTAAGAGCCTCTTGGATAGTTTTAGGAATTTTCACAGTATCCAAGTTTGTGATAAATCACCTGTATGTTGAACTTAAACATCCATAGCCAACATTCCTTTTTATAGGATGCTTGGTGCATTCCCTTACTCCTTTGCGGATAGCAATAGGAATGTCCAGGTTAAGATTGTCTTCTGCCACAACTTCTTCAATGTGAGTTTGAGCCTGTGATTCAACTGATTCATTCACTGGTTCACTCACTGGTTCACTCACAGGTCCCACAGGTTTCACAAGTTCAGCTGTCCGAACTCTCCTCCTGCACACCTGTAATTCAGGTCTAGGTGGTTGCTCCCCTGGTTAGTACTTTCGATATCAGTAGTATCCAAAGTAATCAAGTCACGCGTCTGAGGTTTACTCCCAGTCTCCCCCTGGACCTCAGTGTGGTCGAAGTAAGCCTGTGACTCGAAGAAGGTTACATTACGAGTATGATAAATCTATCGTGTTATGGGAGAGTAACATTTATACCTTTTCTGGTGAGATGAGTATCCAATAAACACGCACTTGTGTGACCGTGGATCTAGTTTCGTTCGATGTGTGGGGTTAACATGGACAAAAGATATACACCCAAATATTCGAGGAGGTAAGTTGGAGGAGAAACTCACCATCTGAGGGTATTTGTGAAGCAAGACCTGTCGGGGAGCCTGAAAATTTAGTACTCTACTAGGCACCATGTTGATTATGTAGGTTGCTGTGAGTACAACCTCTACCCAGAGGTGTTTTGGAACATGTCGTGCAAACATACATGCTTGAGCAACCTCCAAGAGATGCCTATTCTTTCTCACCGCAATATCGTTCTACTGTGGAGTTTCCACACACGAACTAACGTGGACAATCCGATTTTGACCATAAAGGGGGTGGAGATATTGTTGAAGTAGTCCCTAGCATTGTCAGTTTTCAACACTTGAATTTTGGTGTTAAACTGAGTTGTAACCATAGCATAAAAGTGTTGAAATATTGTACGAGTCTCTGATTTATCTTTCATTAGGTACGTCCAAGTTTGACGAGAGTGGTCATCAATAAATGTAACAAACCATCGAGCTCCATTAATGTTTTTAACCCTCATCGGTCCCCAAATATCACTATGAATGATTGAGAATGGCTGAGTGGGACGATATCCAATAGCCGGATACACATTTTGTATGTTTTGCCAACTGCCAAACTTCACATTCATAAAACTTTGCTCTTTTATTGATAAATAACTTCAGAAACAATCGTTCAAGATAAGTAAAACTCGGATGACCAAGCCTGAATGCCATAACAAGGCTTCATCTCTACGACTATGTAGGCTAGAAATCTGATTTGTACTTTTGTGAATCCCCACAGCACACCACATCTTTGAGAATGTAGAGACCTCCAAAAGCTTCACCAATTCCAATCATTGCAGTTTAGTTTAGTTTTTTTTTTTTTGATGAATAAGAGGTTTCATTTCATAAAAAAAGAAGTTAAGTACAAACTATAAGCAACTACAAAAAACTAAAGCTATATACAGCTCAAAATCATATTCTCATCTCTTCCACCTTTGGTGAAAGAAACTAGATCCAACTCAATCTGAGTAATACAGTCTTCTTCCGATATCTTCTTACCTCCATATAGGATAGCACACCTACTTCTCCACACACTATTGATAATCATTATCCATTTCAGTCTCTTAACACAACTAGTAACTCCATTGCCTTTCCAAGAAATAGCTTCATCAACAAACTGGCTCTAACTCGAGATACCAGAACACTCTGGCAGCAACTACATTTTAGTTTCTGAATGAAAGAGCAGGACCCAAACAGATGGTCCCTCATTTCATCCCTGCTTACACAAAGCGGACAACTGCTGTCAACGTTAGGCTCCCATTTAGCAATCTTGTCCTTTGTAGAAATGCGGTCAATCACAATTAACCAAGCAACAAAGCTGAACCTAGGGATTAAGTAGCCTTGCCAAACAAGCTCACACCAAGGCACTTCAGGACATTTTTCTCTGATATCCTGCCAAATTAGTCGAGGCTTGAACTTAGACAATTCATCTCCATTCCAGCAATACTCATCATTCTCCACTGTCATGAACTGTCTTACTCTTGATCTTAGTTTCATCACCCTTTTCCAAACCCAAGAACCATAATCAGCTTTAACCTCCCATAAGTCTCTGCCTTTTAACCTGTATTTATTGATCCAGGCGATCCATAATAAACCTCCTTGAGCAAATAAATTCCATAAATGCCTAATAGCATTAGCTACATTCCAACTTTTAATATCACGTATTCCAGCACCACCTTCAGATTTAGGGACTGCTAGTCGTTTCCAAGCTATTTTTGCTCTCCCTCCATCCACCTCCCCCCATAAAAATTTGTTGCAGAAAGATTCTATGTCATTCATTAGACCCTTATGTAGAAGGTATACCGACATCCAGTACTGCAGAATGCCACCAATTACAGACTCAACTAATTAAAGCCTATTAGCATATGATAACACCTTAGTCTTCCAGTTAGTAACTCTCTTAGTAATTCTGTCCAGAAGCATCTTACACTCAGGTTTTTTAAGTTTACATGCAGTAAGAGGAAGACCTAGGTACCTGAAAGGCAGTTCCCCCATATTGAATCCACTAGCCTGCCTGATGTCATCAACAAGAGCACTATCTACACCAGCAATATAAAATTTGCTTTTGTCTGGATTATACTTGAGTCCAGAGACTCTGTGAAATCTATCAAGTATATTCACAACCCCTTCAATAGAACCAACTGAACCTTTTGTGAATATTATAATATCATCAACAAACACTAAATGAGTTAGTACATTCTTACATTGAGTATGGTAGCCAAAAGCTCCAGTAACAGCTCCTTCATCCAATAATATTCCCTTGATAAAAGCAGTTTGAGAAGAACTGATCAAATCCGGCAAAACCTTGCTCATCCTATTAGCCAGGATCTTAGAGATGATTTTATAGACCACATTACAGCAAGAAATGGGTCTATAGTCTTTCATATCACAGGCATTAGGTTTTTTAGGAATTAATGCTAGGATCACAAAATTAACAAAACACGGCAACTTACCAGTATGAAAGAAGTAAATCACTGCTGCAGTCACATCTTCCCCTACTATACCCCAACATCTTTTATAGAAAGAGACTGGGAAACCATCTGGGTCAGGGGCCTTGTCCAATGACATACTTCTCAAAGCCTCCTCAACTTCCTTGGGGGTAACCATAACAGATAGATTATCTTGATGATCATCCTGACGCTTATGCTTAATTAGGGAATCTAACTCCAAGTCCTCCACTGCCTGTTCTTCTCCTAAGAGGTTCTTATAGTAAGAGATGGCCACAAACTTTATATCATCAAACTCTTCCACCAAAACACCATCAGAGTTACGGATTTGCCTTATAGTGTTTCTCAAATTCCTAGACTTAACTTGGTTAAAGAAAAACTTGGAGTTCTTATCACCTTTCTTGATCCATAGGGACCTTGATTTAAGCCTTAAGAAACACTCCTCATCCTTCTCTAATTGGTCCAATTCAAGTCTCCAACTCTTAGCAGCTGAAATAGTTCTCTCACAAGGATTAGCAAAAACTTCATTCTGAAGAGCACTCATACCAATCTTTTTCTGCTTGACTTGATTATGAATATCACCGTAAATCTCTGCATTCAGAATCTTTAACTCTTTTTTAGCATCTTCAGTTTCCCATAAAGACGAAAGAAAGGAGTGTCAGAGCTTCTATGGGACCAAACCTTCGTAAAATAATACCAAACTTATGGTTCTCGGCCCAAAAACTGAAATACTTGAAAGGCTTAGGCCTAGATGGCTGCAACCCTCCTGTTTCCAACAAAATAGCACAATGGTCTAACACCTCACACAGAATTATTGAAACCATACTGCCTGGGAATTTGGAATGCCAGCCAGAATTCACCAAAACCCGATCCAATCTACGAGATATTGGATCTAGTGTTCTGTTGTTCACCCAAGTAAAAAAAGGACATGAATAAGAGTGTTCTTCCAAATCACAATTTCTAACACAATCTTTAAAGTCCTCCATACTAGTAAAATTGCTAACACGGTTAGATGCCTCATTTAACTCAAGGATGGCATTAAAATCACCCCTAAGAACCAAGGATCAACATGACCAGATAAAGAAGCAATATCCTCATACAAATCCCTCCTCTTTGCTAATTCTGTTGAAGCATAGATCATAGTTCCATAAAAAGGATGAGGCAAATCAACTTTGAAGTGGATAAATTGACTGCTACTCCTAAGAACCTTCAGAGGTACATCAGGTCTCCAAACAAGCCACAACTTCCCCAAGTTACCACAGTAAGCAAACTCTACTTTCCATCCATCAAATCTTTCACTGAACAACTTTTTAGCATTTTCAATTTTCACCCTAGGCTCAAGCAAAGCAATAATATCTAAACTATGCTTATTTATATACTTCCTAAGAACATCAAACTTACCAGAGTCATTAAATCCTCTGATATTCCAGATCCACAACTTCATTTCTTTCTTTTGTTATGCTGCTGCCTAGTCAAAACAAACCCTTTGACAGGGGAAGCAATCTGATGAGCCATACCTACATCACTGAAGGAAACCACTTTAGTTGTTCCAAAAGAAATACTCTTCTCAATCCCAGCTGTAGGAACATTTCAGAGACCTCCACACTAGTTTCAGCCCCTGATTGGCTAGCAGGTGGAACCTCCTCTCCAGCAGAAGACTCAGTCCCAAAGCCTGTAATCCCCTCAGCATTAAACTTACTTCCAGAGGTCCCAGGTGAACCCTCCCCAGATGGTTTAGATTCATTGCCTAGACTTACTCCAGAAGCAGCCGAATTAGAATGCTGGTTGGTTTCTTTACCTTTCTTCTTCCTATTACGTTTCTTCTTCTTATGACCTTCTCCTTGGACAGGGCTCAGGATTTCTACCTTCTCCAAAGATTCAACATAGTCATGTTGTGCAGGTGACCCATCCTCTCCAGGAGGAGACTCTGGGACATTGCCTGCAAACCCCCTCAGCAGTAAGTGAATCACCCCCAGATCCAGTGTACCCTTCTCCCATTAGAGGACTCAGGCACATTGCCTGCATTACTGGAGCTGACACCTGAAACTTTCTGCTGGTATACACGAGGAGAATCATTGTCTTTATACACTCTACCTTCCAGGAAGCTAACCTGAACAGTAGACTGCTTGCCTTCACTCAGTTCTACCCTCAATTCAGAAATACGAACATTTGAATCCTTCCTTAAAACACAGACTTTTTACACTGAATCCATTGCGGACCAGCTTATTCACAAGTTTACCCAGCTGTGTTGCAAGCCAACTCACCCCCTCCGATGTCAAGAGTTCAGGCGGAACCTCCTTAAACTCGATCCAAATTGGCTTAAGCTCTTTAGCAAAGTTAATAGGCTCAATACCCGGGGACTAGTTGCGAACTAGCATCGGCTCTCTATGTATGTGCCAAGATCGATGGACAGCCCAATCTCGAAGATTAATCGATGCAAATTCGAACAAATAAAAACCTCTGGTGATTTGAGATACTTCAACTTTACCTTCGTAGCTCCAAAGCCAGTTCGCAACAGTGCGTATAACCTTAATCGGCGGCCCCTCTCCCCAAACTGACCTACCATCACCCCTTTGAGCCTATCGCGGCCCAGAGCTACGACTTCAGGCGGAATCCTCAGCACTCCGTCAACCATGGAAGTCAGAGCTTCCTCAACAAACCTTAGATCAGTCTCTGGCTGAGAAACCACAGATGACCAAGATTTGGAGAAAGGCTCATTCCTCTTGCTGGAGCTCATCGTGCCGGAGCACCGACGGCGTCGAACAAAAATCCAAAAAACTTTTTGAGAGTACGATGCGCGGCGCGTGACACAAAGCTCACCCTATTGTAGTTTAGTTTTGGTACATACAGAACTGGTGATATAGTAATATCCTTAGTCAATTTTACCCACCCAATTCCTATTACTGGGGCAATACTGCCATCAACCACCCTCACTCCTGCCTTTCTAGGATAGGGTTGAAGGTCATTTATAAGTTATCTACAACCCGTCACAGTATCTGAAGCCCAGAATCCAAAATCCATACGTTTGAATTATGAAGTTTCATAGAGAGAGCTATAGAGTTATTACCATGAGCAAAAGAACCGGCAAAGAAATCAGCCAGGCTACTAGAAGATTGACTAGCATGGAGAGCTTCAGATACCAGCTTTTTAAGCATTTCCATTTGTCCTTTGGAAAAAGTTCCTTCCTCTCCAGAATAGCTAGCAGCAGCATTGGCTTGAGGTTTTCGACCTTGCGCTCAGAACGAGACTTCCAATTTGCAGGTTTACCGCCAAGGAATTCCCAACACTCAAACTTTACGTGTCAAGGCTTCTTGCAATGCTCACAATAAAATATTGGGTTGCTTTCAGAAGTTGTCTCCTTGTGCTTATTCGACCGTAGTTAAGTAAAGCTGCTCCTGGAGTTTCAGCTTTTAGGGCTGAGACTTCTGTCATAGGTTTCAAGTCAGAGAGCATAACTTGACGCCTAGCTTCCTCACAACGAATCTCAGCTACTGCTTCCTCCAGTGCCGGAAAAGGTTTTAGTAGCCATAACCCTTCCTTTGGCCACATCCAGCTCTGGATTGAGGCCTAAAAGAAAATGCAGTGTCCTTTTCATTTTAATGAACTTTTGAAAAGTTTCTCCATCTTCAGGAGTTGTCCATTCTTGAGCTTCGTACAGGTCAAGTTGAAGCCATGAACGATTCAACGCATTGTAATACTCGTTTGTGCTCATATCTCCTTGTTTGAGATTGAATAGTTTTGTTTCAATCTCCAACAAGGCTGATGAGTTATCAACTGTAGAATAAGTCTTCTTCGCATGATCTCATATAGACTTTGCCGAAGGATGAAGTAAGTAGTTGTCTCCAATCTTCGGTTGCATTGTGGAAATAAGCCACCCACGAACGAGGTTGTCCTTATTGTTCCATGCTCAAACTTTGGGTCGGCTTTGGATAGTTTCTCGGTTGTCCCATGGAGATAACTTGCCTTGCCTCGTCCTGTGATGTACATCAGAACTTATTGAAACCAGTGGAGATAGTTGGAGCCATCGAACTTGTAGATGACTACATGTCCTAGGTAAGAGTCGGACCCAGAACTGTTACTAAGAGCCATAGTGTCCTAGACCTGGGAATCATCCTCAAAATCAACGTATGAGAAGATATAGAAGAAGAAGGAGAGTTTGCAGTCATGGTCGGGTCTTAGGGTTTAGAGCAGCAGCGGAGGATAGAACCAAGAACCCGCTCTGATACCATGTTTGCTGTAGAGAGTAGGGGATGGAATGATTTTTGTATATTAGGTTACGAGCTTAAATCCTCTATTTATACAGGAGATAGAGTTCTACTTTAGGTAGAACTCCTAAATAGCTAACTCCTTAACTCCCTAAACTTCCTATATTAGTATCCTTATAAACTAGGTAATCGAAATACTAATTAGGAAAATAAAATAATACGCCTATTATACTAACATATTCAACACAGTCGACTAACAAGTGTTGAGGTAGCTTTTCTGTATTTTGTATGAACGCACTTCATTTTTTTATTAACATTTAAGTGTTAATGACCACGACCAGTGGGGAGTTCCCTTTATCAACAAAAAAATGTCTTGTTTATGGTATGTGTTGATGATACAATTTCAACTTCAGAAGTCCATGAAACCCTCTGAATTTGAAACTCTCCCTTCCCGTTCATGCTACATTGGCATCAAACATCCATTCTTTCTTAAGAGAGAGAAATATTTTCCCAACTTGGTTTATCTTACCCCTTGCATCTACTAAATGTGCATTTTTCCTCGACACCGAAGCATTACTTCTAGATCATCTGCTCTTATAACTCATTGAAAGAAGACACATCAAGCCCAGTTAGCCAATTGGGAATTCCAAGAATTGCAAATTTATCAAAGGCAGAAGATACAATAGTCCCCACTAGAACTTTAATATGTCTTTGGACACCAATTCCCCCAACTTGGGCACCTTGCTCTTAGAGGTCAAAGACTTGTCTCGCGTACAACTCTGGTGTTGAATGCACGTCACTTCCATCCTCAATGTGATAGTGAAAGGATTTAGAGTAGTAGTTTTTTTATTAACTGGAACAGCAGTTCATAAAACACATACGCAATATACTTACTGCCAATGCTAGGCAGTTTACTAAGAAACTGCCACAAAACCTAACTGCTAACATACTAATCTTGACTTAATTAAACACACTCTAATCTAACATACTCGTGGCTAAATGCACACACTCCTCCTTGATCAGACACGACAGACACCAAGACTCTTCCTTAGGTATTAAAAGCGTTCTACAGCTAGAGGTTTAGTGAATATGTCTGCTAGGTGCTCTTCAGTTCTGCAATAGACCAGTTCAACTTCACCAGCCTGTTTCACTTCTCTCACGAAGTACATTTTGATGTTGAAGTGCTTGGTTTTTCCATGAAAGGTTAAATCTTTGGATGATTGCTATTGCTGCTTGATTATCAACACAAATTTTTGTACATTTGCCCACATGAGAGCTCACATCAGCTATAATTTCTTGAGCCAAAGCATTTGATTAGTTGCTTTAGTTGCTGCAAACAAACTCTGCTTCTGCAGTTGATTGAGCTACTCCATCCTGTTTCTTCTATCTCCAAGAGAAAATCCCAGAACCAAGTGTAAAACAGTAGCCTGAGGTACATCGTAAGTCATCAACTGAACCACCCCAATCGCTATTTGAGTAACAAAGTAGTTCAAAATCTCTGCACCTCTGAAACCTGACTCCAAAATCCCTATTCCATTGACGTATCTCAACACTCTCTTAGCTGCACGTAGATGCAACTCACTAGCACAATGCATCAAACGAGAGAGCAAACTCACAGTAAAAAGCTATGTCTGGTCTGGTTGTAGTGAGATACATCAGGCATCCTAACAGGCTTCTATAATACCCTTCATTGACTTAAGCTGCACCATCTTCCTTACACAACTTCTCTTTCTATCCCAAATGTGTTCCGGCTTGCAGCTTTCCATGTTGATTTTTTTGAGAATTTCAGTGGCATATTTTCTGCTGATTCAGAAACACGCCATTAGCTCCTTGTTTGATTTCCATGCCAAGAAAATAAGACATAACACCTAGATCAGTCATTTCAAATACTTGTCTCATCTCCTCGTTGAATTCAGCTACCATGCTGTTTATCACTTCCAGTTACCAAGATGTCATCTACATAAATAGAGACCACAAAAAATGTGCTCCTTTGCTCCTAACATACAAGGTTACTTCAGATGGACTTTTAGTAAATCCCAAGGTCTGCAAGTGTTCATCAATTCGCCTATACCAAGCTTTTGGAGCCTGCTTCAAACCATACAGTGCCTTTTTCAAAAGGTAGACCTTCTCCTCCTCTCCTTTTATGACAAATCCTTCTGGTTGTTCTACATAAATTTCCTCTTGCAGAAAACCATTTAAGAATGCAGATTTAACATCAAGCTGATACACTTTCCACCCCTTTGAGCAACTAAGGCTAGTAAAACTCTAATTGTGTCAAGCCTTGCCACTGGAGCAAAGGTCTCTGAGTAATCAACACCAAAAACTTGAGTGTAACCTTTCACTACCAGTCGTGCTTGTGCTTATTTATAGTGTTATTGCATTTAGTTTGGTTCTAAATACACATTTCAAACCTATCATTTTTCTACTCTCAGGTTTAGTTACCGGTACCCATGTATTGTTCTTACTTATCATTTTCAGTTCCTCCTCCATAGCCTTGAGCCATTTGGGATCAGCTAGAGCCTCACCTGGAGTTGCTCGCTCACACACGCCACATTGCATGTTGATAGATATCAGATAGAAGTCTGGTACCTCTAACTGGATGATCATCCACTAAATCATCATCATCATCCAATTCAGGCAAGTATTGTGGAATAGTAGGTTTGGGTGCAGTTCCTGCTCCTCCTGCAGCCCAATTCCATTGCTCCTCCTCTACGAAGTGAACATTCCCTTGAAACCTCAAGCTTCTTGGTTAAAGGGAAATACACTTTGTATCCTTTAGTAACATTGCTGTAGCCAACAAAAATTCCAGGATTCGCCTTTCTATCTAGCTTGTCTATCTTCACAGAAGGAACATGAACAAAGCAATACTTCCAAACACTCTTACGAAATCCAGTTTAGGAGGAGTTCCATACCAAAGTTCATAGGGGTTTTTGGCATTGAGAGCAACACTAGGAAGCCTGTTCTACAAAAAAAAAAAAAAAAATAGCAGTGTTCGCAGCTTCTACCCAAAAAATCTTTAGGTAGACCTTTATCATGAAGCATGCAACGAACCATCTCCATGACTGTCAATTTTTCCTTTCACTAACTCCATTTTGTTGTGGTGTATAAGGAGTAGTAAGTTGATGCTCAATACCACTTTGCTCACAAATGACATTAAACTGCTTTGAGGTGTATCGTTCCATTGTCAGATCTTATTATTTGAATGGAGCAACCTCCCTGATTCTCCTCTAATTGTTTGAAACTGGAGAAAGTGTGTGCTACATCTGATTTAAATTTTAAGAAATAAATCCAACACATTCTTAGTAAAATCATAAATAAACAAGATGTAGAAACCTGTTGTGATTCAGTGAAGGAGTACTAACTGGACCACCTACATTCTGATTGAACCAACTGCAGTTTCTTGGTGGCCCTCCAAGTTGTTGATGGAAACGTATTTTCTCTTTAGTTTCCCAAATTGACAAGCATGACATTTTAGGCAGACCATCTTCTGGTGCTAGTAGCCCCTTAAATGCCACAAGATGATTAACTTGAGCCATACGTCTTAGTGAGCAATGACCAATCTGTTTGTGCCAAATTTCATCACTGTCAGTTTCGCACTTCAATGCTGCATACTCCTCCTCTGATGGATCAAAGTTAAAGCTATTACCCTGCATTTTCACAACAAGAATCACAACCCAATTCTTGTCATAGATATGACAAGTTTTGTCTTCAAAGAATAGCTTAAAGCCCTTCTCCATGAGTTGAGTTACACTGAGCAGGTTTTGATCTAGATCAGGTACATAGAGCACTTCTGTGATGACTTGTGTGCCTGTTGTTGTAGTAAAAACTACTGACCCTTTTCCCTTGGCCATAGATAAGAACCATCCTGACCTTAATCTTGGCCACAGGAGTCAACTCGTTGAACAGTGTCTTATCAAATGTCATATGGTTTGTGCACCCACTGTCAATTAGCCATGAGTCAGAGGACACATGTGAAGCGAAACAGCGGCCACAAATAAGTCTTCTGCTTCATCCTCTAGGTCTGCAAAATTGGCCTCTACTTCAGGTTTGTGAAGCTTTTATCTGCATATCCAGGTCTCATGACCCTGTTGATTACACCTAGTGCATTTGGCAAGTAGTCTTCTCCAGCATTTGCAAGACCATGATTCTTCCCACAGTAACGACATGGCGGGGAAAACCTTTCTTGGTCCACCTCTACCTCTTCGATAAGTTTGCCTGCTAGAGCGCAGCAGCAACAACATAACTGTTTATCCTTAGTTTCTGTAGAATCAGTTTTTGACTGTGAATTCTTCTCCAAATCTTTCTCGGAGGATTGATGTTTCATAACCAAGGCTCCTTCTATTTCTGTTTCTTGCCTCATCATCATGTGTTGCTCTTGGGCTTGAAACACATTTAAAAGCTCGACCAATGATATTTTAGAGAGATCCTTGGTGTTTTCGAGCATTGTGATGGATGCTTCATAGCATTTTGGAACTGTGACTAGCACTTTTTCAACAATTCGTGAGTCAGTGAAGTCTGTTCCCAGCAATCTGATCCGATTCGCTATATCCATTAATCGTTCAGAATAGTCCTTGGCAGTTTCATTTTCCTTCATCCTCTGTAACTCAAAACTTCGGATCAGTTCAAGGCCTGCTTACCACAGATTCTTTCATCACCTGCATATTCCTTCTTTAGGTAGTGCCAGATTTCATGAGCAGTTTTTTTTTTTTGATGAATACATGAGCAGATTTCATGAGCAGTTTTGAGTGATGCTATTCTGGGGAAAATTGTGGTAGAAACCCTGAAAATAACATTACCTTTGCTTTTGACTTCCTGGTTTTCTTCTCCTTGAACGTTTTGATTTGAGCAATCGTTGGATTGCTAGGAAGAGGTTGGATTTCGTAGTCTTCCTCTATTGCTTCCCAGACATCCAATCCTGCACCTTTGGCAGAGCAATTCTTAAGTCCATCCTCAAATCTCGGATTTAGTATAATGATATCATCATTCACAGGAGCAGCAACAACGCATGCAAATGCTGTTTGTACAGATATACACACATCAGAGATCACAAGGATGGAACTAGATAAGCAGGGACAAATATGTTGCCGTTATTATGTTCATTCAAATTCAGTTTTGCACAGATAAAAAAATCAGAAAATGGGCTGCTCCCTATGTGGGTGATCATAACTGAAAAAGGATACACCTTTCATTGTCACATTTTGGGTGGGTTTGTACCTGGTGGTGTCGTGGATATGGACCCAGAATGGAGTGACCATCACCATGAGCAACACCAAGTATAAAAGCTGGAAGCAAAAGGGGGAACATGAGGGAAAGGAGCATAAAAATGAAGGTACAGAAACCCAAGTGTTTCGCCATTGGAGTGAGTGAAACTCTTGGAAATGGACGATGAGTCCAATGGGGCTTTAAAAAGATACGAGCAAGTGTTCAGAAGATGGTGCCATTTACTGGAAAAGATGGAGCCAAAAAAGTGGTAATCACGGGATGGACATGGGATTTCGTGGGAGATAAGTGGCAGCCGCTGTTAGATATTAATCACGTGTGGTAAAAAATAGTTATTATATTATTATTAGCCGGTTATATAGTTTGGAATTAGTTAGTTTTGAATGTTTGAATTCACTGAACCAGTGTCTATTAATAGACACATTGTCTGGTTATTTGGGTTATAAAAAACCCATTTGTCTTTGTAATGAAAAGTAAACCCGTGTAATAATTTATTAGCAATAATAAATTATAGTTCAGTAGTAGAGTTATTTGGTTCTTCTTTTATCTATTTTGATTCCAACATTTTGGTATCAGAGCCTTCGATATTATGGGCGATAGTGATAATGAGAGTAGTAATTCGAACGGGCGGGTTGTGATACGAAGAAAGCAGCGTCTCAATCGTGTATCCAATGTTAACGGATATAAATTACAACATATGGGCTGTAAAGATGAAGATAATCTTGCGATCATTGGGAGTATGGGAAGCCATTGAAGTAGAAGAACCCCTTGCGAAGTTAAAGATCAAGGAGCGATGGCTGCCATATCTTTGTCAATTCCAGATCGGTGATGATGCAAATTGCCACGTGCGAGACGGCACGAGAGGCTTGGGAAAGAGATTCGCAAGATGCGGATTGGGGAAGAGCGCGTGAAGAAGTCTTCAATTCAAACCCTCCGTCGATAATTCAATCGTCTAATGATGGACGATTCTAAAGAAGTTGCGGCTTTTTCGCCCAAAGTGATGTCACTGGTGAATGAAATCAGATCACTTGGTGGAGAGTTGAAGGACGCAAACGTTGTAGAACGTTCTTTTGCGGCGATTCCCGACAAGTTTACCCAATCGTGGTAAAATCGAGCAATGAGGGATTTGGGCCATTCCGTGTCGGAGGCAATAGTCTTTTGCGTCTTACGGCAGAGTCTTGTCAAGGGGCGGAGACGTATGAAGAAAGAGGGAAAAACTACGATGGTTACGAGGTCGCGTCGAGAAATGTTAGTGAAGGAAGGTCGGACGGTGTAAAGGAATGAAAGAACTCACCGTTAAATTCGTAAAAGTAAGATTTAAGGTTTTAATTGGATGGTTGGGGACTTTGCGTCAGAGTGTCGGAAAGCCACGACGAGAAAAAAGCAAAAAAAACTGTCTAGAAGAAGAGCGTTCAATGAGCCTGCCTTGTTGGGAAAATTACGAACAAAGGAGTTGCACCGAAGGGAGGGTTTGCTTGAATGAAGAAAGAGTGCTTCCAAAGGTACCGGAAGTAAAGTATTCTTGAGACAATCCAAGATTGGTGTGTGGAAGTGTTCGTGATGTAAGGTTGGTGTCCAAGAGTGGACAATAAGCTGATTTGGGGGGAGTGTTTTAAAAATTAATCACGTGTGGTAAAAAATGTTATTATTTTTTATAGCCGGTTTTAGTTTGAAATTAGTTAGTTTTGAATGGTTTGAATTCATGAACCAGTGTCTATTAATAGACACATTGTTTGGTTGATTGGGTTATAAAAACCATTTGTTTTGTAATGAAAGTAAACCGTGTAATAATTTATTAGCAATAATAAATTATGTTTCGTGTGGGAATTGGAATTTTGTAGCCAATTTTAAAAAATATGTACCGTAGTAGCCAAACACGTAAAAATGTCCGAAATAACACAATTGACCCGCAGCCAGGCTGCGCCAGCCAGAGCGCATTCTGCCCAGCCAGCGCGTAGCTGGCCAGCTAACGCAGCGCTGGCAGCAAGGAAGTTTCTGCAAATGAATGCAACACAATTGTAAATTGGGAAAAGAGCAAATTATTTACTTTTTTTTACCTTTTTGTAGATAGATTATTTTTTATTATTTTGAAAATAAGTCGGCCTTGATAAAATGATAATTATTAAACAGGATTAATTACAAAAAAAATTTTAACGCCACAATCTCTTGAATTATGGACACGAGGCGTTTGTTGGAGAACAACAATGAAGGAGAGAAACGCAAACGGTTCGGGTCCGTTAATTCAAAGATAAAATAACCGTGACCCGAGGTCGTGTTGCTGGTCTGGCTATGCGCTGATTATTCCATGTTAAAAAAAATTATTTCAAAATTTTTTTTCCTTCATTGTTGTGTCTCCAACAAACGTAACATCGGGATCCGTAATTCAAAAGTTGTGGGCTAATATACAATTTTCTTAATTAATCTTGTTTATTTATATTATTTTTTAT
>JAVBHU010000238.1:0-29936 GCA_034768395.1 Linum lewisii | reverse complement strand
CATTCAATCAATATAAAATAACTATCAAATCCTTCACACATTTATAATCACATGACACTTCATCCAATCATTCCACATTACCACACAGTTTAAGGGTAAACGGCTAGCTCACCGGCCACCCCCACCTGCAAGTACAGGGATAGCCATGTCGTGAGTCTTAGGGTTACCCTCCTGTTCATCCTTTATTGGAGGACCCCACATTGGCAGGGCCATCCACCTGTTCACCATTTAAAGGGCGACCCCACATTGGCAGGACCACCCTCCTGCAACCACAACTGTCAGCACAAAGTATAGATACAATTTACAAGAATCACGTCCCACACCTCCTACACTCATTGCTAAGTCCGATCCATTTAACATCATCGTTAATCATTTCCCAGTCCAACCACATCACATCAGCCAACAATTATCAATCAATGTAGCAATTAACATTCACACAACAATCATCAAACATCACAATTTACATAACAATCCGATGCAGAACAATTTCCCCTTTTACTCTCTTTCAATTCCATGCAAAACTTATATTCATCTAAGTCAAGGTTGCAACTCCTCACATCGACCAATACTACCTATCGTACGCTAAACCCTCACCTTAGCCTAAAAGAAGACTCTGAATTCTGTCCTAGTACGCCCGTCTCGTCGTCCTGATTCCATCGGTCCTGACGGTGCGTCAAATAGAGCCCTAACGAGGGAGTTATGCCCAAATCTCCGGTTTTCCAACACCTGATCTGCCAAACAGCCCCCTAGAGTCAAACTTCCAGAACACACCACAGTTAACCCAAAATTATAATCTGACCACTTAACTTCTGGTTACTGCTATCGGATCATAGAACTTCCATGTTTTGACAAACTTGCCCATCGTCTTCTCCGATGAGTTCCTCACCGCCGGTGACCCTCCGTCATCGTCGCCGGCGCTTCCACCTTCCCTAGAACACACCGCCGCTGTCACCGCCTTCTTCCCTCTTTCCTTCTTCGAGTTCCGACTAACACCATGAAGCCACCGACCCGAAACTCTTCCTCTCGATCGGAACCCGACGGCGTCGAGCTCTCTCCTCCCTCTGTTCGAGAAGACGTCGTCATCCCGAAGCTTCCATCCTACGCCGGCGGAATCGGTCACCATCTTCCCCTTGAGTTCCGGCCTTGGTTTTTACGATCGTCGAACGCCGCCAAACTTTCTTCTCTCTCTCGTTTTCTGTTCCGCCGCCATCTCTCTCTCCCTTTCTCTCTTGATTTCCGTGCCCAAAACTCCAACCGCTGCCTCCCTTTCTTTCTTTCGGCCTTCTCTGCAAACTTTCCCCCATGGCTAACCCCTTCTTCTTTAATCCAACCGAACCAAAACTTGGGCCCACAACCAGCCCACCAACCTCACTCCTTCCTCTTACTTTAGCTGAACGAAACAGCAGCAAGAATGGCCTACGACCCATCTTCCTCTCCCTCTCTTCTCTTGAAACCACGTCCAAACCCCACTCTAATCTCTTGGGTTGGATCAAATGGTCCGATCAATTGATTCGGCCCACCGATTTAGAACTTGAACCAAACAATTAACCCAAAATATAATTTACTCCGCCAATCAAAATAAATTACCTTCACAAATTAATTAATTAAATCCGAATTAAATTCCTCAAAGTTTTAACCAACAAGGTTTAACCAAGAATTTTTAATTCTAACCGGTGACTCAGAAACGGGATGTTACAACTCTCCACAACTTCAAAAGATTTCGTCCCCGAAATCACAACCCTACTCATCTTATTAATGCAACATCAAATCACGGCTGGAACGCAACAGTTCAAGGATCACATCACTACTCGAAACTCTTTCTTAACGGTTCTAGCAACACATACACCTCCTAAAACTCTTCACTTACACGAACTAGGATTTCCACCTAACACACACGCACACCGGAACACTTAAGACACAACATGGCACAAGAGCACAACCAAAACACACAACTCAACAGAGCAAGAAACTACTTAGCTAACACCTTCGGCTAGACCTCACACCCTTCAAGCATTCTACCTAACTTAACCAAAGTCTACAAGGATCTCACTCCTCCAACCCACCTAAAATCCCCAGCTACTATTCTTAGCCACTCGAGCACCAACTAACCATCTAAACTTCGTCGTTACAGAAACCTTTCTCCATCTGATTTTCAAAACCAAAGCACACTTTTCAGAAAGACGAAACTTTAATAAATTCTTTTTAAACCGAAGCCAAGTTCTTCAGTTTAAAATAAAACTCATTAATCCTTTAAAGTCAAACTCACAACCGGACTCTGTCTTAGTTTAAAATACTCAAATTCTTTCAAATCCCTAAACACTAGTACTATTGAAACTCTTACCAACTTTTTGAAACAAGAACGCTTAAACAAAATGGAACCACAGACTCTCCTAACTCAGCTTTGACAAGATAAAAGCAGTTTAAAAATCTTTTTGAATCCACCAAGAACCCAGGACAACAATTTTTTTTCCACTCAAACCAAAGTTAGTAAAAACCCCCACTCTATCTTAGTTAAAATACCAAATCATTGGAATGCTTTTCAAATCCGCTACACCAATTAGTCAAAGAAACTAATACCAAGACTCGACACTAAAATCACATTGGCAAATCAAATCATGAAATACTCGTGCCTCTAAAGCTCAAATTATTAAATCCTTTAACTTTTCCAACATGGAACGAAAATCAAAGCTTACTTGAAAGATTAAAATCACATTTAAATCACATTGAAAAGAAGCAGGACAAAATTTGCACGAATCAAAATCTTCTCTTAAAATTTCTTTTCAGCAGACAAGATAGGTTTATGTAACACTAGTTGATTCCTCTCATGAACAGACTTCCAACTCTCTCACAAAACACACACCTAAAAACTTCCACCTCAAGCTAGCATCATAACTTTTGTTTCTATTTCTAAAGATCATGCAACTCTCCTAACCTGGCGCTCTATTCTCACTCAACCACTGCTCAGCACCACAACTTCTCATTTTATAGCTTTCTTCGTGACTCAGGGGGACCGAAAAAAAAACTAATTTTAGTTGACAACTTTTCAAATCACTTTCGTTCTTCAAAAACTTTAAAATCCCATCCCGAATAAAACGTTTGAAAACCCCTGGAATGCCAGTACTACATCGATGTTCCGTTCTTTCCATTAAGAGGGTAGCTAATCCCCTAGAAGAAAGAACAGTTCACCTATGTAGCAGAGACAAACCAGGCTCTGATACCACTTGTAACATCCATCCCGAACCGACCCGGGTTGGACCCGTGGTCGAACCGGCATGAACATCACCCGAAGATACGATAATTAAATAAAAGGGAAACCAACCTTGAAATCAAAGTAAAAAAATCGGAAGCGCCTCCATTATTCAAAACACGGAATCCGATTACTAGGTACAACACAAACCAAAATTCATTTCCAAACCGAAGGCTTAAAACAAACCAATACAAAAGAATCCCAACCCGAAATGGTCAACAACATTAAAACATGGTCAACTCCTGGTCCAAGCCTCCGAAGATCTTCTTCACGCCAACAACACTCTAACACTAGACACCCAACTGAGGCACCTGACTTTACTCCCTCTCTCTAACCACGCGAACCTGAAAGGGGAAACTGGAAGGGGATCAGTTTCCTAATGAAACTGAGTGAACCCACTGGGTTTAACTATGCGCCGAACCTAGCCTGAAAGAGCGGTTCCAAACTCCGCACACACAACCACAATGGAACCAGACACATTCATACAATATTTTAATTCCCTAAAAACAGTTTAAGTGATCACATAGGTGCAGTTCTCAATTCAACACTTACCATCCACGATAACATTCAAGAATAATAGAGAATCATAATTCACACATCTCGACATCACATCACAACACCACTCAAGATCATAGCTAGCATTTCTACACCCACAACAGTCACACACATTAAGTGAGCTACTAGACATCTCTAAGCAGTCCATGTTACCATTCAAGTGCATAACTCCAAACTAACCATTCACAATTCATATCATCATCATAATCATCAACCTCTCACATCTATCCCACAACTTATCACATTACACAACTCAATTCATAGATCAATCCAACCTAGTTCCCAACACAATTGCATAACAGATCATCAACACATATCACATATCACATATACACACTCAACACATCACATTTCAGCTCGCAATCAAATCCAACACAACACACGCACGATAGTTCATAATTCATTTAACTAGGTGAGTTAATTAGGCGCCATAAGGAGTTGTTCCCCCGCTACCCCGCCGGCCATCACATCCAGACGCATCCTCAACGGATCCTTCCCCGAAGGAGTATACATTCCGACGCATCCATATAGGATCCTTCCCCGAAGGAGAAAATCAACCAACCTTGGCAACCCAACCAAGGGATTCACCCTAGTGAATCGGACTCAATCTCAACCAGTATTTCGGGTGGGGTAACGTTGGCTCCTTCCAGTTCTATCAATTAATTCCATTAAACATAACTACATCAATCACACACATCAACAATTCAATTCCATATTACAAATCCACAATTCAAGTTCACCACATAATTCCACAATCCAAGTCCACAACACAATTCCACATCACCATTCCATGTACCAATTCCACGTTCCAATTCCAAGTTCCAATTCCAATCAACCAATTCCACATAACAATTCCACTTGACAATTCCATCCAACCAATTCCACGTACCCATTCCATATCACAATCGTACAACGCAATCACGTTATAGACCCCCATTACACCTATCATCCACATCACCCCAAAACAACACATAGCATTCAATTCATCCAACACTCATAGCATCAAACCATCAAAACTCACATTCACAGTCACATTCCACTACATTCCTCATTTCACCCAGCTCTATTGTCTAAATCCACTATCTAATTCCATTAGCCAATTCCACGTACCATTTCTATTGTCCATTTCCATGTATAAATCCCCTTACCAATTCTATTAGCCAAATCGAAGTCATAAGTCTACAACCCTAAGCACGTTAACAACCACCTTCACACACATCATCAATTCCACTCAAAACGGCACCTAGCATCAATTCTACCAATGCACGTAACATCAATCCATCCAAAACACCACGTAACATCATCTCAATCCAATATCAAATAACATCATCTAATCCATTCACACATTTATAATCACATGACACTTCATCCAATCATTCCACATTACACACACAGTTTAAGGGTAAACGGCTAGCTCACCGGCCACCCCCACCTGCAAGTACAGGGATAGCCATGTCGTGAGTCTTAGGGTTACCCTCCTGTTCATCCTTTATTGGAGGACCCCACATTGGCAGGGCCATCCACCTGTTCACCATTTAAAGGGCGACCCCACATTGGCAGGACCACCCTCCTGCAACCACAACTGTCAGCACAAAGTATAGATACAATTTACAAGAATCACGTCCCACACCTCCTACACTCATTGCTAAGTCCGATCCATTTAACATCATCGTTAATCATTTCCCCAGTCCAACCACATCACATCAGCCAACAATTATCAATCAATGTAGCAATTAACATTCACACAACAATCATCAAACATCACAATTTACATAACAATCCGATGCAGAACAATTTCCCCTTTTACTCTCTTTCAATTCCATGCAAAACTTATATTCATCTAAGTCAAGGTTGCAACTCCTCACATCGACCAATACTACCTATCGTACGCTAAACCCTCACCTTAGCCTAAAAGAAGACTCTGAATTCTGTCCTAGTACGCCCGTCTCGTCGTCCTGATTCCATCGGTCCTGACGGTGCGTCAAATAGAGCCCTAACGAGGGAGTTATGCCCAAATCTCCGGTTTTCCAACACCTGATCTGCCAAACAGCCCCTAGAGTCAAACTTCCAGAACACACCACAGTTAACCCAAAATTATAATCTGACCACTTAACTTCTGGTTACTGCTATCGGATCATAGAACTTCCATGTTTTGACAAACTTGCCCATCGTCTTCTCCGATGAGTTCCTCACCGCCGGTGACCCTCCGTCATCGTCGCCGAGCGCTTCCACCTTCCCTAGAACACACCGCCGCTGTCACCGCCTTCTTCCCTCTTTCCTTCTTCGAGTTCCGACTAACACCATGAAGCCACCGACCCGAAACTCTTCCTCTCGATCGGAACCCGACGGCGTCGAGCTCTCTCCTCCCTCTGTTCGAGAAGACGTCGTCATCCCGAAGCTTCCATCCTACGCCGGCGGAATCGGTCACCATCTTCCCCTTGAGTTCCGGCCTTGGTTTTTACGATCGTCGAACGCCGCCAAACTTTCTTCTCTCTCTCGTTTTCTGTTCCGCCGCCATCTCTCTCTCCCTTTCTCTCTTGATTTCCGTGCCCAAAACTCCAACCGCTGCCTCCCTTTCTTTCTTTCGGCCTTCTCTGCAAACTTTCCCCCATGGCTAACCCCTTCTTCTTTAATCCAACCGAACCAAAACTTGGGCCCACAACCAGCCCACCAACCTCACTCCTTCCTCTTACTTTAGCTGAACGGAAACAGCAGCAAGAATGGGCCTACGACCCATCTTCCTCTCCCTCTCTTCTCTTGAAACCACGTCCAAACCCCACTCTAATCTCTTGGGTTGGATCAAATGGTCCGATCAATTGATTCGGCCCACCGATTTAGAACTTGAACCAAACAATTAACCCAAAATATAATTTACTCCGCCAATCAAAATAACCTAAATAATTAATCAATTAATTCCTCAATTTACCAACAAGTTAACAGATTTAATTCTAACGTGATCAACGGAGTTACATCTGCATTCAAGCAGTAATACTTGATCATGTTGCCATTTCTCAAACCTACCACATCATCAGCTATTTTAAGAACTAGATTAGAAATTAGAAACTCCAAATCTTCAACCTAAATGAACTAATCTCACAAGATCTAATTTATCACTCGTGTTTAAATTAGTGGACTTAATAGGATTTGAGATCTAACAAATTCAAATTCAATTCAAGTGTTGCAAGTTCTCAATGATCTTTTGGAAACGTACAAAAGCAAATGAACTTGAAAACTGGTTACCAGGCATCTGATCATTTCCATGCTCATTACCAATAGAAAACCTGAATAAAATAAGGTGTTGAGTTAAAAAAAAGCAAACACAAGCTATTTACTCTTTTCATCGAATTACTTAAAACTTGTAGGATTGTTTGGTAATTTTTTCATTTGTGACTCTGAAATATACATTAGAACGCGGGCCCACAAAAGTGGATACGTTACCCCATGAGTTTTGATAGATAAACTTTTAAATCGTGCTTTTCGACAAAGAACTACATCTTAAAGAATAATATAGAAATTTGAATCGAAAAATAATTTAGTAAGATATATCTATTATTGGGAAAAGATGCACGATAATAAACCTAAAGAGATTAGGTATAATTTATTGATGAAAATTGTGCTAAGTTCAATTAGACTATTAAGATTAATATTGATATAAAATAGTTCAATGAATACAGCCAAGTAGTTTGCAAGTTTCTTCAAAGAGATCTCTAGTTGGAAAACCGTGGACAACAAGCAGGAAAGCATGAACCTTGAAAACCTATGGGTTTACCCTTAGGGCAAATCTCGACGATTTTCATTCATCCATGCCTCGATTACGATAGTAGATGAAAAACACTTGAAAATAGAAAAATAAGGGTTGTTGAGGTTAAAAAAAAAGCAAACAACCAAAGCTGTGATTTTTACTCCTCTTCTTGCATTCGAACTTACTCTAAAACTTTGGTGAGGTGACCTTGGCTTTGTTTGGGTTAATTTTTTTTTCATTTGTGACCTCTTGAAATATACATATATGGTGAACGGTCTGGTGCCCCCACTAAAAGTGGGGATACCGGTTACCCCCATTGATGTTTTGATAGATAAACATGTTTTTAAAATCGTGCTTTTTCGACTAAAAGAATCTACATATCGTTAAAGAATAGATATAGAAATTTGAACGAAAAAAATAATTTAGTAGAGATGATGATCTATTATATTGGGAAAAAGATGCAACTGTATAATAAACCTAAAGAGCATTAGGTATAATTTTATACTATGATGACTAAAAATTGTAGCTAAGTTCAATTTAGACTTATTAAGATTAAATATATTGATATAAATGATTAGTTCAATGAAAATACCACTCTAGATAGTACAATTATCAATGGGGGTGACCGGTACCCCCACCTTTAATAGGGGTACCGAAGCATTTACCATTTCTAGTGAACTTCGAGACCGTGAGCTTCAAGTAGCTAATGTCATCATCAACCTCTAGGTCATTCCTTATCGGTCGTCTGTTGACATCACCAATCGGATATCCATCTAGTCTTGCATTCAAGGCAGTAATACTTTGAGTCATGTTGGCCATCTCTTCTGCAAACCTAGCCATCAGATCATCAGCTATCTTTAAGAACTAGATTAGAAAATTAAGAAACCCTCACAAATCTTTCAACCTAAATAATGAACTAATCTCACAAGCACTCTAATTTTATCACTCGTGTTTAAATTTAGTAGGGACTTAAGTAGGGATTTGAGATCATAAACAAAAATTCAAAATTCAATTCAAGTAGTTGCAAGTTTCTTCAAAGATCTCTAGTTGGAAAACGTGACAACAAGCAAAATGAAACTTGAAAACCTAGGGTTTACCCTAGGGCAAATCTGATTCATTTCCATGCCTCGATTACCAAGTAGAAAAAACACTTGAAATAGAAAAATAAGGGTCGTTGAGGTTAAAAAAAAAAGCAAACAACCAAAGCTGTGATTTTTACTCCTCTTCTTGCATTCGAACTTACTCTAAAACTTTGGTGAGGTGACCTTGGCTTTGTTTGGGTTAATTTTTTTTTCATTTGTGACCTCTTGAAATATACATATATGGTGAACGGTCTGGTGCCCCCACTAAAAGTGGGGATACCGGTTACCCCCATTGATGTTTTGATAGATAAACATGTTTTTAATATCGTGCTTTTTCGACTAAAAGAATCTACATATCGTTAAAGAATAGATATAGAAATTTGAACGAAAAAAATAATTTAGTAGAGATGATGATCTATTATATTGGGAAAAAGATGCAACTGTATAAATAAACCTAAAGAGCATTAGGTATAATTTTATACTATGATGACTAAAAATTGTAGCTAAGTTCAATTTAGACTTATTAAGATTAAATATATTGATATAAATGATTAGTTCAATGAAAATACCACTCTAGATAGTACAATTATCAATGGGGGTGACCGGTACCCCCACCTTTAATAGGGGTACCGAAGCATTTACCATTTCTAGTGAACTTCGAGACCGTGAGCTTCAAGTAGCTAATGTCATCATCAACCTCTAGGTCATTCCTTATCGGTCGTCTGTTGACATCACCAATCGGATATCCATCTAGTCTTGCATTCAAGGCAGTAATACTTTGAGTCATGTTGGCCATCTCTTCTGCAAACCTAGCCATCAGATCATCAGCTATCTTTAAGAACTAGATTAGAAAATTAAGAAACCCTCACAAATCTTTCAACCTAAATAATGAACTAATCTCACAAGCACTCTAATTTTATCACTCGTGTTTAAATTTAGTAGGGACTTAAGTAGGGATTTGAGATCATAAACAAAAATTCAAAATTCAATTCAAGTAGTTGCAAGTTTCTTCAAAGATCTCTAGTTGGAAAACGTGACAACAAGCAAATGAAACTTGAAAACCTAGGGTTTACCCTAGGGCAAATCTGATTCATTTCCATGCCTCGATTACCAAGTAGAAAAACACTTGAAATAGAAAAATAAGGGTCGTTGAGGTTAAAAAAAAAAGCAAACAACCAAAGCTGTGATTTTTACTCCTCTTCTTGCATTCGAACTTACTCTAAAACTTTGGTGAGGTGACCTTGGCTTTGTTTGGGTTAATTTTTTTTTCATTTGTGACCTCTTGAAATATACATATATGGTGAACGGTCTGGTGCCCCCACTAAAAGTGGGGATACCGGTTACCCCCATTGATGTTTTGATAGATAAACATGTTTTTAATATCGTGCTTTTTCGACTAAAAGAATCTACATATCGTTAAAGAATAGATATAGAAATTTGAACGAAAAAACTAATTTAGTAGAGATGATGATCTATTATATTGGGAAAAAGATGCAACTGTATAAATAAACCTAAAGAGCATTAGGTATAATTTTATACTATGATGACTAAAAATTGTAGCTAAGTTCAATTTAGACTTATTAAGATTAAATATATTGATATAAATGATTAGTTCAATGAAAATACCACTCTAGATAGTACAAATGTCAATGGGGGTGACTGGTACCCCCACCTTTAATAGGGGCACCGAAGCATTTACCATTTCTAATGAACTTCGAGACCGTGAGCTTCAAGTAGCTGATGTCATCATCGACCTCTAGGTCATTCCTTATCGGTCGTCTGTTGACATCACCAATCGGATATCCATCTGGTCTTGCATTCAAGGCAGTAATACTTTGAGCCATGTTGGCCATCTCTTCTGCAAACCTAGCCATCAGATCATCAGCTATCTTTAAGAACTAGATTAGAAAATTAAGAAACCCTCACAAATCTTTCAACCTAAATAATGAACTAATCTCACAAGCACTCTGATTTTATCACTCGTGTTTAAATTTAGTAGGGTCTTAAGTAGGGTTTTGAGATCATAAACAAAAATTCAAAATTCAATTCAAGTAGTTGCAAGTTTCTTCAAAGATCTCTAGTTGGAAAACGTGACAACAAGCAAAATGAAACTTGAAAACCTAGGGTTTACCCTAGGGCAAATCTGATTCATTTCTATGCCTCGATTATCAAGTAGAAAAACACTTGAAATAGAAACATAAGGGTCGTTGAGGTTAAAAAAAAAAGCAAACAACCAAAGCTGTGATTTTTACTCCTCTTCTTGCATTCGAACTTACTCTAAAACTTTGGTGAGGTGACCTTGGCTTTGTTTGGGTTAATTTTTTTTTCTTTTGTGAACTCTTGAAATATACATACATGGTGAACGGTCTGGTGCCCCCACTAAAAGTGGGGATACCGGTTACCCCCATTAATGTTTTGATAGATAAACATGTTTTTAATATCGTGCTTTTTCGACTAAAAGAATCTACATATCGTTAAAGAATAGATATAGAAATTTGAACGAAAAAAATAATTTAGTAGAGATGATGATCTATTATATTGGGAAAAAGATGCAACTGTATAAATAAACCTAAAGAGCATTAGGTATAATTATATACTATGATGACTAAGAATTGTAGCTAAGTTCAATTTAGACTTATTAAGATTAAATATATTGATATAAATGATTAGTTCAATGAAAATACCACTCTAGATAGTACAAATGTCAATGGGGGTGACCGGTACCCCCACCTTTAATAGGGGCACCGAAGCATTAACCATTTCTAGTGAACTTCAAGACCGTGAGCTTCAAGTAGCTAATGTCATCATCAACCTCTAGGTCATTCCTTATCGGTCGTCAGTTGACATCACCAATCGGATATCCATCTTGTCTTGCATTCAAGGCAATAATACTTTGAGCCATGTTGGCCATCTCTTCTGCAAACCTAGCCATCAGATCATCAGCTATCTTTAAGAACTAGATTAGAAAATTAAGAAACCCTCACAAATCTTTCAACCTAAATAATGAACTAATCTCACAAGCACTCTGATTTTATCACTCGTGTTTAAATTTAGTAGGGACTTAAGTAGGGTTTTGAGATCATAAACAAAAATTCAAAATTCAATTCAAGTAGTTGCAAGTTTCTTCAAAGATCTCTAGTTGGAAAACGTGACAACAAGCAAAATGAAACTTGAAAACCTAGGTTTACCCTAGGGCAAATCTGATTCATTTCTATGCCTCGATTACCAAGTAGAAAAACACTTGAAATAGAAAAATAAGGGGTTTGTTGAGGTTAAAAAAAAAAGCAAACAACCAAAGCTGTGATTTTTACTCCTCTTCTTGCATTCGAACTTACTCTAAAACTTTGGTGAGGTGACCTAGGCTTTGTTTGGGTTAATTTTTTTTCTTTTGTACCTCCTTGAAATATACATATATGGTGAACGTCTGGTGCCCCCACTAAAAGTGGGGATACCGGTTACCCCCATTGATGTTTTGATAGATAAACATGTTTTTAATATCGTGCTTTTTCGACTAAAGAATCTACATATCGTTAAAGAATAGATATAGAAATTTGAACGAAAAAACTAATTTAGTAGAGATGATGATCTATTATATTGGGAAAAAGAATGCAACTGTATAAATAAACCTAAAGAGCATTAGGTATAATTTTATACTATGATGACTAAAAATTGTAGCTAAGTTCAATTTAGACTTATTAAGATTAAATATATTGATATAAATGATTAGTTCAATGAAAATACCACTCTAGATAGTACAAATGTCAATGGGGTGACCTGGTACCCCACCTTTAATAGGGGCACCGAAGCATTTACCATTTCTAGTGAACTTCGAGACCGTGAGCTTCAAGTAGCTGATGTCATCATCGACCTCTAGGTCATTCCTTATCGGTCGTCTGTTGACATCACCAATCGGATATCCATCTAGTCTTGCATTCAAGGCAGTAATACTTTGAGCCATGTTGGCCATCTCTTCTGCAAACCTAGCCATCAGATCATCAGCTATCTTTAAGAACTAGATTAGAAAATTAAGAAACCCTCACAAATCTTTCAACCTAAATAATGAACTAATCTCACAAGCACTCTGATTTTATCACTCGTGTTTAAATTTAGTAGGGACTTAAGTAGGGTTTTGAGATCATAAACAAAAATTCAAAATTCAATTCAAGTAGTTGCAAGTTTCTTCAAAGATCTCTAGTTGGAAAACGTGACAACAAGCAAAATGAAACTTGAAAACCTAGGGTTTACCCTAGGGCAAATCTGATTCATTTCTATGCCTCGATTACCAAGTAGAAAAACACTTGAAATAGAAAAATAAGGGTGTTGAGGTTAAAAAAAAAAGCAAACAACCAAAGCTGTGATTTTTACTCCTCTTCTTGCATTCGAACTTACTCTAAAACTTTGGTGAGGTGACCTTGGCTTTGTTTGGGTTAATTTTTTTTCTTTTGTGACCTCTTGAAATATACATATATGGTGAACGGTCTGGTGCCCCCACTAAAATTTGGGATACCGGTTACCCCCATTGATGTTTTGATAGATAAACATGTTTTTAATATCGTGCTTTTTCGACTAAAAGAATCTACATATCGTTAAAGAATAGATATAGAATTTGATCAGCTATCTTTAAGAACTAGATTAAAAAATTTAAGAAACCCTCACAAATCTTTCAACCTAAATAATGAACTAATCTCACAAGCACTCTGATTTTATCACTCGTGTTTAAATTTAGTAGGGACTTAAGTAGGGTTTTGAGATCATAAACAAAAATTCAAAATTCAATTCAAGTAGTTGCAAGTTTCTTCAAAGATCTCTAGTTGGAAAACGTGACAACAAGCAAAATGAAACTTGAAAACCTAGGGTTTACCCTAGGGCAAATCTGATTCATTTCTATGCCTCGATTACCAAGTAGAAAAACACTTGAAATAGAAAAATAAGGGTCGTTGAGGTTAAAAAAAAAGCAAACAACCAAGCTGTGATTTTTACTCCTCTTCTTGCATTCGAACTTACTCTAAAACTTTGGTGAGGTGACCTAGGCTTTGTTTGGGTTAATTTTTTTTCTTTTGTGACCTCTTGAAATATACATATATGGTGAACGGTCTGGTGCCCCCACTAAAAGTGGGATACCGGTTACCCCCATTGATGTTTTGATAGATAAACATGTTTTTAATATCGTGCTTTTTCGACTAAAAGAATCTACATATCGTTAAAGAATAGATAGAAATTTGAGCCTCAGATCACAGCTATCTTTAAGAACTAGATTAGAAAATTAAGAAACCCTCACAAATCTTTCAACCTAAATAATGAACTAATCTCACAAGCACTCTGATTTTATCACTCGTGTTTAAATTTAGTAGGGACTTAAGTAGGGTTTTGAGATCATAAACAAAATTCAAATTCAATTCAAGTAGTTGCAAGTTTCTTCAAAGATCTCTAGTTGGAAAACGTGACAACAAGCAAATGAAACTTGAAAACCTAGGGTTTACCCTAGGGCAATCTGATTCATTTCATGCCTCGATTACCAAGTAGAAAAACACTTGAAATAGAAAAATAAGGGTCGTTGAGGTTAAAAAAAAAGCAAACAACCAAAGCTGTGATTTTTACTCCTCTTCTTGCATTCGAACTTACTCTAAAACTTTGGTGAGGTGACCTTGGCTTTGTTGGGTTAATTTTTTTTCTTTGTGACCTCTTGAAATATACATATATGGTGAACGGTCTGGTGCCCCCACAAAAGTGGGATACCGGTTACCCCCATTGATGTTTTGATAGATAAACATGTTTTAATATCGTGCTTTTTCGACTAAAAGAATCTACATATCGTTAAAGAATAGATATAGAAATTTGAACGAAAAAAATAATTTAGTAGAGATGATGATCTATTATATTGGGAAAAGATGCAACTGTATAAATAAACCTAAAGAGCATTAGGTATAATTTATACTATGATGACTAAAAATTGTAGCTAAGTTCATTTAGACTTATTAAGATTAAATATATTGATATAAATGATTAGTTCAATGAAAATACCACTCTAGATAGTACAAATGTCAATGGGGGTGACCGGTACCCCCACCTTTAATAGGGGCACCGAAGCATTACCATTTCTATGAACTTCGAGACGTGAGCTTCAAGTAGCTGATGTCATCATCGACCTCTAGGTCATTCCTTATCGGTCGTCTGTTGACATCACCAATCGGATATCCATCTAGTCTTGCATTCAAGGCAGTAATACTTTGAGCCATGTTGGCCATTCTTCTGCAAACCTAGCCATCAGATCATCACTATCTTAAGAACTAGATTAGAAAATTAAGAAACCCTCACAAATCTTTCAACCTAAATAATGAACTAATCTCACAAGCACTCTGATTTATCACTCGTGTTTAAATTTAGTAGGGACTTAAGTAGGGTTTTGAGATCATAAAAAAAATTCAAAATTCATTCAAGTAGTTGCAAGTTTCTTCAAAGATCTCTAGTTGGAAAACGTGACAACAAGCAAAATGAAACTTGAAAACCTAGGGTTTACCCTAGGGCAAATCTGATTCATTTCTATGCCTCGATTACCAAGTAGAAAAACACTTGAAATAGAAAAATAAGGGTCGTTGAGGTTAAAAAAAAAAGCAAACAACCAAAGCTGTGATTTTTACTCCTCTTCTTGCATTCGAACTTACTCTAAAACTTTGGTGAGGTGACCTAGGCTTTGTTTGGGTTAATTTTTTTTCTTTTGTGACCTCTTGAAATATACATATATGGTGAACGGTCTGGTGCCCCCACTAAAAGTGGGATACCGGTTACCCCCATTGATGTTTTGATAGATAAACATGTTTTTAATATCGTGCTTTTTCGACTAAAAGAATCTACATATCGTTAAAGAATAGATATAGAAATTTGAACGAAAAAAATAATTTAGTAGAGATGATGATCTATTATATTGGGAAAAAGATGCAACTGTATAAATAAACTAAAGAGCATTAGGTATAATTTTATACTATGATGACTAAAATTGTAGCTAGTTCAATTTAGACTTATTAAGATTAAATATATTGATATAAATGATTAGTTCAATGAAAATACCACTCTAGATAGTACAAATGTCAATGGGGGTGACCGTACCCCCACCTTTAATAGGGGCACCGAAGCATTTACCATTTCTAGTGAACTTCGAGACCGTGAGCTTCAAGTAGCTGATGTCATCATCGACCTCTAGGTCATTCCTTATCGGTCGTCTGTTGACATCACCAATCGGATATCCATCTAGTCTTGCATTCAAGGCAGTAATACTTTGAGCCATGTTGGCCATCTCTTCTGCAAACCTAGCCATCAGATCATCAGCTATCTTTAAGAACTAGATTAGAAAATTATGAAACCCTCACAAATCTTTCAACCTAAATAATGAACTAATCTCACAAGCACTCTGATTTTATCACTCGGTGTTTAAATTTAGTAGGGACTTAATTTAGGGTTTTGAGATCATAAACAAAAATTCAAAATTCAATTCAAGTAGTTGCAAGTTTCTTCAAAGATCTCTAGTTGGAAAACGTGACAATAAGAAAAACTGAAACTTGAAAACCTAGGGTTTACCCTAGGGCAAATCTGATTCATTTCTATGCCACGATTACCAAGTAGAAAAACACTTGAAATAAAAAAAATAAGGGTCGTTGAGGTTAAAAAAAAAGCAACCAACCAAAGCTGTGATTTTTACCCTCCTCTTCTTGCATTCGAACTTACTCTAAAACTTTGGTGAGGTGACCTAGGCTTTGTTTGGTTAATTTTTTTCTTTTGTGACCTCTTGAAATATACATATATGGTGAACGGTCTGGTGCCCCCACTAAAAGTGGGGAAAACCGGTTACCCCCCATTGATGTTTTGATAGATAAACATGTTTTTAATATCGTGCTTTTTCGACTAAAAGAATCTACATATCGTTAAAAATAGATAGTTAGAATTTGAACGAAAAAACTAATTTAGTAGAGATATGATCTATTATATTGGAAAAAGATGCAACTGTATAAATAAACCTAAAGAGCATTAGGTATAATTTTATACTATGATGACTAAAAATTGTAGCTAAGTTCAATTTAGACTTATTAAGATTTAATATATTGATATAAATGATTAGTTCAATGAAAATACCACTCTAGATAGTCAAATATGTCATGGGGGTGACCGGTACCCCCACCTTAATAGGAGCACCGAAGCATTTACCATTTCTAGTGAACTTCGAGACCGTGAGCTTCAAGTAGCTGATGTCATCATCGACCTCTAGGTCATTCCTTATCGGTCGTCTGTTGACATCACCAATCGGATATCCATCTAGTCTTGCATTCAAGGCAGTAATACTTTGAGCCATGTTGGCCATTTCTTCTGCAAACCTAGCCATAAGATCATCAGCTATCTTTAAGAACTAGATTAGAAAATTATGAAACCCTCACAAATCTTTCAACCTAAATAATGAACTAATCTCACAAGCACTCTGATTTTATCACTCGTGTTTAAATTTAGTAGGGACTTAAGTAGGGTTTGAGATCATAAACAAAAATTCAAAATTCAATTCAAGTAGTTGCAAGTTTCTTCAAAGATCTCTAGTTGGAAAACGTGACAACAAGCAAACTGAAACTTGAAAACTAGGTTTACCCTAGGGCAAATCTGATTCATTTCTATGCCTCGATTACCAAGTAGAAAAACACTTGAAATAGAAAAATAAGGGTCGTTGAGGTTAAAAAAAAAAGCAAACAACCAAAGCTGTGATTTTTACTCCTCTTCTTGCATTCGAACTTACTCTAAAAACTTTGGTGAGGTGACCTAGGCTTTGTTTGGGTTAATTTTTTTTCTTTTGTGACCTCTCGAAATATACATATATGGTGAACGGTCTGTGCCCCCACTAAAAGTGGGGATACCAGTTACGCCCATTGATGTTTTGATAGATAAACATGTTTTTAATATCGTGCTTTTTCGACTAAAAGAATCTACATATCGTTAAAGAATAGATATAGAAATTTGAACGAAAAAACTAATTTAGTAGAGATGATGATCTATTATATTGGGAAAAAGATGCAACTGTATAAATAAACCTAAAGAGCATTAGGTATAATTTTATACTATGATGACTAAAAATTGTAGCTAAGTTCAATTTAGACTTATTAAGATTAAATATATTGATATAAATGATTAGTTCAATGAAATACCACTCTAGATAGTACAAATGTCAATGGGGGTGACCGGTACCCCCACCTTTAATAGGAGCACCGAAGCATTTACCATTTCTAGTGAACTTCGAGACCGTGAGCTTCAAGTAGCTGATGTCATCATCGACCTCTAGGTCATTCCTTATCGGTCGTCTGTTGACATCACCAATCGGATATCCATCTAGTCTTGCATTCAAGGCAGTAATACTTTGAGCCATGTTGGCCATTTCTTCTGCAAACCTAGCCATCAGATCATCAGCTATCTTTAAGAACTAGATTAGAAAATTATGAAACCCTCACAAATCTTTCAACCTAAATAATGAACTAATCTCACAAGCACTCTGATTTTATCACTCGTGTTTAAATTTAGTAGGGACTTAAGTAGGGTTTTGAGATCATAAACAAAAATTCAAAATTCAATTCAAGTAGTTGCAAGTTTCTTCAAAGATCTCTAGTTGGAAAACGTGACAACAAGCAAACTGAAACTTGAAAACCTAGGGTTTACCCTAGGGCAAATCTGATTCATTTCTATGCCTCGATTACCAAGTAGAAAAACACTTGAAATAGAAAAATAAGGGTCGTTGAGGTTAAAAAAAAAAGCAACCAACCAAAGCTGTGATTTTTACTCCTCTTCTTGCATTCGAACTTACTCTAAAACTTTGGTGAGGTGACCTAGGCTTTGTTTGGGTTAATTTTTTTTCTTTTGTGACCTCTTGAAATATACATATATGGTGAACGTTCTGGTGCCCCCACTAAAAGTGGGGATACCGGTTACCCCCATTGATGTTTTGATAGATGTAACACCCGCACCCGAATCAACCCGAGTAAACCCCGTGGTTGAAACCGGGTCCCAGGTACTACCGAGTAAAAACGAGGGTAAACCGACGGTGATCAAAAGACAGTAAAAGCATAAGAGGCCTCAAAAACACGTGAAACCGAAATCCGGGTACAAACCAAACCATCATAAATCCCCAATCCAACCATAAACCAGTAAATACATAAAAACCCCCAAAATCCCATTGTCAACTGAAATGAACAGAAAAGTCAACTCCGTGTAATCCCAGTCTTCACCTCATGGCTTCCGTCCAGAACTTCACGATGTCAACCTCGAACTCAACTCCACAGCCACCTCTACTAGCCACGAGATCCTGAAAGGGGAAAAGGGATCAATTTCCTATTGAAATTGAGTGAACCCACTGGGCCTACCTACACGCTGTCCTACTCTATGGAGCGGTCCCAACTCCGCACAAGACATCCAACAATGGAACCAATCCCAACCCCCCTTTCCATATTTTTAATTCCCTAAAAGCAGTCTAGGTGATCACGTTGGTCAGTTCTTGTTCTCATGCACAACTCATAACGATAGAATTACACATAAATAATACATCAATCCACGGCACACACAGCATCATCACATCACATCCATCAACCAAGTCACTACCACAACCACAAGCACACAAACATTCACATTCATGTTATCTAGGTGAGTTATTAGGCGCCAAAGAGTTATCCACACCACCACCGGCCGGCCGACGCACTTCCCTACCGCATGGAAGTCCTCGCGCTCCCCTACCGCATGGGGAACGCGTTCTCAATAACCATCATCATCATCATCAATCTCATCATCAATCTCATCACTCCCTTGACACCCATGTCAAGGGGATCCACCCCAATGGATCAGACTCAACAACCAGTAACTCGGGTGGGGTAGTGTGGGCTCCTTCCGGTTCTACTTTCACATACAGTTCACAATTCGTATGATGCCAGCACGATACATCCATCCACAATCATCACAAACACTCATGAACACATAATCCCATTTCACCATCCACTTCCACAGTTCACAATCAGGTCACGTCTCACAATCTATCCACACAACACGCAATAGGGTAGTCAGCTAGCTCACCGGCCACCCCCACCTGCAAGTACAGGGGTAGCCATGTCATGAGTCTAGGGACCACCCACCTGTTCCTCTTTCTCGGAACGACCCCACATTGGCAGGGCCATTCCCCTGCAACCACAAACTGACATTTCACATTATTAAATCACTAGCATCCACACCCCAATTCATCCTAACTCTCAATTCTAAGTCCAATCATTAGTCATTTCATTTCATCCCGAACCCCCCAACCAAAGGAATCATCAAGCAATCAATTCGAACCCAATCACAACAGTCAGTCAGAAACACAATCACAGAACAATTCACCCCTTTTACTCTAAATCATTTTCATGCATAACCTAGGTTTGCTCTAAGTCCAATTGAAGCTCCTCACGCTGTCCATACTACTTACACAACGCTAGGCCCTCACCTGGAATAGAAGACGAGGCTCTAATCGTCTTCTAGTTCCCCAGAAACTCGATTCCCAACCCCCAAACTCGTAGCTCTACCCTTCCTTACTGCTCACGACCTACACCCAGAAACCCAAAATAGAGTTAGCGATCTCTTCTCCTCGTCGCTACGAATCCATAGCAACAAACGGAACTCAATTCCGACCTCTACAGCTCCCGGAATCACCTTCGAAGTTGGCTTGAAGTTGGTTCGTCAATGGATTTTCGGGGAGAGAGAAAGGGGAACGAAATTGTGAATTTCCGTGCAAAATCCGTCCTTATATGCACGAAATGTGCGCCCGAAGTGTCAAAATGTGCGCTAGCGCACATTGACCCCCAAAAGGCGCACATTTTGAATATTCTGCCGAAAGTTTGCTGAATTAATTGAAAAGTGCGCCTGACACCTCTAAATGTGCGCCTGCGCACATTAGGGCCCGAAATGAGCACTTTTGGTACTGTTCACAGTTCCCCTCTTTTGCAACTTCAACCCGGCACACACCCAAACGTCCCAAACCTCAAGAGACCCTCTTAAGTACCGTTTCCGGCACTCTAGTCACCCAGACTTGAGTTCTAACCCGTTCGGTTGGGCGGGGATGTTACAAGTCTCCACAACTTCAAGGATTTCTCCCCGAAATCACCCCTAACTCATCCTAGCAATAAGACACCGAACACACCCTAGACCTTCTTGGAACCAACACCACCACAAGCAAACACAAAGCATACATCAAGGGAAATTAATACCTGAATCATACACTTCCACTAACTCCGGGTACCGCCGCCTCATACTCTCCTCAGTCTCCCAAGTTGCCGACTCGCTCTCATGGTTCCTCCATACCACCTTGAGCTGCGGAATCTGCTTATTCCTCAAGACCCGGACTTGCCTATCCACAATCGCGACTGGCTTCTCCTCATAAGTCAAGTCTTGCTCAATCTCCACCTCCTCCGGCTGAATTACATGAGAAGGGTCCCCATGATACGCCTAAGCACGCTCACATGGAACACATTGTGTATCCTTTCCCAAATCCCTCGGTAAAGCCAACACATAAGCCACCGGACCCGACTTAGCAAGGATCTCATAAGGACCGATGTACCGAGGCGCCAACTTCCCTTTTCTACCAAAACGCATCAGCCCTTTCCACGGCGACACCTTCAAAAATACCTTCTCCCCAACATTGAAACTCAGCTCTCTAGCACGACCGTCGGCATATGCTTTTTGCCTATCTTGAGCCGCCTCAATCTCTCCTTGATAATCTTAACCCGATCAGCCGTCTCTTGCACAACTTGAGGACCCGACACACCCTCGCACCTTCCTCATCCCAACACAAAGGCGTCCTACACTTCCTCCCATACAAGGCCTCAAAAGGAGCGGACTTCAAACTACTATGGTACGAATTATTATAGGCGAACTCAATCAAAGGTAGCAATTCAGTCCAAGGGGTTTGAAACTCCATAGCACAGCTCCTCAACAACTCCTCCAAAGTAAGGATCGTTCTCCTCCGATTGCCCATCCGTCTGAGGATGATACGCCGTCGAAAACTTGAGCTTAGTTCCCAATGCCGTATGCAGCCCCTCCCAAAATGAGACGTGAAACTCGGATCCCGATCAGAGACGATGGATTGGGGAACCCCATGCAACCTCACCACCTCTTCTATATACAACTTTGCCAACACCTCCACACTAGGCTTAAACCGAATGGGTATGAAATGCGCAACTTTCGTCAAACTGGTCGACTATTACCCACACGGCATCCTTCCCCTCTCTAGTCGGCGGAAAACCCGATACGAAGTCCATGGTGATGTCCGCAAACTTCCACTCCGGAATAGGTAAGGACTGAAGTAACCCACCCGGAGCTCTATGCTCCGCCTTAGCCTTCTGACAAACCAAACAAGTCGCCACATAACGAGCCACATCCTTCTTCATTCCTGGCCACCAAAAACTTAACTTCAGGTCGTTGTACATCTTTGTCATCCCGGATGCATAGCATACATCGAGGAATGAGCCTCCTCCAAAATCCCCTTCCTCAATTCCTCTACTTCCGGCACGCCACACTCGACCCTTGCATTTCAACAATCCGCCAACTACCTCAAATCCATTATCCATGCCTTTTTCAAACCTCTCCCGAATAGCCACCAGAGTAGCATCCTTGAGCTGCTCCTCACCAATCCTATCATTCAGCATAGGCCTAATATTGAGCTTGGCAAACAAACTTCCCACATCATCTAACTGCATCTCCACCCTTAAAGCTCTAAGATCCACCAACTCCTTTCGACTCAAAGCATCCGCAACCACATTAGCTTTACCAGGATGGTAGTCAATGGTACAGTCATAATCCTTCAAGAGCTCCACCCAACGCCGTTGCCTACCGTTCAACTCCTTTTGATCCATAAGGTGCTTAAGACTCTTGTGATCGGTCATGATCTTAAACGTCTCACCATACAAATAATGCTCCACAACTTCAAGGCGAACACCACTGCAGCTAACTCCAAATCATGGGTTGGGTAGTTCACCTCATGCACCCTAAGCTGCCGGAAGCATAAGCGACAACCTTCCCATTCTGCATCAACACACAGCCCAATCCTTGCAAGGATGCATCACTAAACACCACATACTCTCCACCTTCTACTGGCAAGGTCAACACCGGAGCTGAAGTCAACCTCTTCTTCAACTCCTCAAAGCTCCTCTGACATTCCTCACTCCACTCATACCTCGACTCCTTCCTCAACAACCTATGCAAAGGGGACGCTATGGTAGAGAACCCCTCTACAAACCTTCGGTAGTAACCAGCTAACCCCAAGAAGCTCCTCAGTTGCGACACTCCTTAGGTGGAGACCAATTAACCACCGCTTCGATCTTCTTTGGGTCAACCTCCACGCCTCTTTTAGACACCACATGCCCGAGAACAACACTTCCTCCAACCAAAGGCACACTTCGAAACTTGGCAAAAAGTTGCTGCTCCCTCAACTTATGGAAGACAATCCTCAAGTGTCCCTCATGCTCCTCCCTAGTCTTAGATAAATGAGGATATCATCGATGAACACTATCACGAACTTATCCAAATATTCGTGGAAGACCTGTTCATGAGAGCCATGAACGCGGCGGGAGCATTGGTGAGGCCAAACGGCATTACCAGAAACTCATAGTGTCCATAGCGGGTCCTAAAGGCTGTCATTGGCACCGATCCTTCCTCCACCTTCAACTGGTGATAACCCGACCTCAAGTCTATCTTCGAGAACACTTCAGCCCTTGCAATTGATCGAAGAGATCGTCTATCCTTGGAAGTGGGTAACGATTCTGATCGTCGCCTTGTTCAACCGCCTATAGTCAATACACATCCGCATCGACCCATCCTTCTTCTTCACAAACAACACCGGTGCACCCCACGGGGATACACTTGGGCGATGAACCCCTTATCCAAGAGCTCCTGCAATTGCTCCTTCAACTCCTTTAACTCCGCCGGTGCCATGCGATAAGGTGGAATAGAGATTGGAGCAGTTCCAGGAACCAGCTCTATATTGAACTCACCTCACGCTCGATCGGTGCCCCGGGTAGCTCCTCGAACACATCCGCGAACTCCCAAGCTACAGGTACCCTCTCCAACTCCTCATTCCGCTCAACAGACACTTGCACCAACAAAGCCTCACACCCTTCTTGAATCAGAGAGAAAGCTTGCATTGCTGAAATTACCCCCATAGGTGCGGATTCTCTCTTCCTAAACACCCTTGAACACCACCTGGCCGGACACCTCCCACCTGAAGCAACACCTCCTTCTTCTGACAATCAAGCAAAGCCCCATGCCTAGCCAACCAATCCATGCCGAGGATAACGTCGAATTCATTGAAAGGAAGCACCACCAAAATCAGCCAAGAACTCTACACCTCCCACTAAACACTCTACACCCTCTACAGACTCTATCCACCCGAAACAGAAGTCCCCAAAGGAGTTCTGACACCCCAAACTAACACCCAAACTACTAGCTACAGCACCTAAACTACTCAAACATTTCTCAGATACAAAAGAATGGGTTGACCCCGAATCAAACAAGCATAAACTGAAAGGCCCAAGATCGAGATCATACCGGGCACCACGTCGTTCGCATTCTCTGCCGCACCCTTGGTAAGAGCATAAAGCCTCCCTTGCTCCCCTCCAGCTCCAACAGGTGTGGCATTAGCTCCCGTCCCTCGTCCAGCACCCCTACCAAACGCTGCCTCCTCCTCTCCCTCCATAACTCCCAGACGGAGCTCTAGGGCCCTGCACCGATCCCACAGACTGAGTTGGGGTAGCTCTCCTGGTTGGACAGTTCAGACTCCTGTGTCCGCGCTGCCCACAAGTGTAACAGGTCACACCTGCCAACAGATGGCAAACTCCGAAGTGACGCTTCCCACATTTGTCACATAGTGGTAACCCGGACGGTGCTCCTCCCGAACGAACTGTGCCACTAGTACGAGCAGGGCAAGCCACACTCTTATGACCTGGTCGGCCACAAGTGAAACAAGTAAATCGTACCCCTCGTTGGCATCGACTGGCTGCCCCTGAACCCAGAAGAAGAAGTCTGAGTTCTCTTCGCCGGGTAACCTTTGGATGACAGACTGAGTAGGCGGGGCAGTTGCCTTCCTCTTCTTCTCTTCCCTCTTTCGGTTCTCCAACCTCTCCCTCTCTAGCGCCGCCGCCTTAACCGACACTAAACTCCCCATATCAGCGGTGGTGACTCCCTCCTGAATCTCCACTCTCAACCCATTCTTGAACTTGTTGATGAGCTTCCTCTCCCGGTTGGCCCGCTCATCATACCACTTAGAGAGAGAAGTGAACTCTATGTAGTATGCCAGCACGGACTTCTCCCCTTGCTCCAAACTCATGAACTCCTTGGCTTTCTCCTCACGCCAAAGGTCCGGGAAAAACTGATCACGAAACACCTCCACAAACTCATCCAACTCCATCTCTGGCGGAACCACTCGACTCTGTGGCATCGACCTCCACCAATTCAGTGCATGCCCCTTAAGCAGAAAAGTCATTGCTTGAACCTTCAACCCTTCCTCAAATTCCATTTGCAGGAACTTGTACTCACATTCCTGGAGCCACTGCTCTGCCACTTCAGGATCAGCTGCTTCCCCAATGAACTCCCCAAAATTCCATCCCTTCAGCAGACTCGGCTGAAAACCTAGGAGCTCCTCCTCCAAAACCCCGAGTTCCCAGTGACCTACTTCCCCTTGCTTGACTGGATTCACTACAGGAGGACGTTAACATTTCAGTTGACCGCTCAAGAAACTTCAAACAACTCAATTCACCACTTGATTGAAAAAACATCCCACCCCTTTAAAACAGTTTGACAAAAACCCTTGGAATGTCGGTCCCGTACCGATGTCTCATCCTCCCTCCAACGAGGTTAATTACTCCCCAAGGAGAGAAGGTAATCGACCGGTACAGCAGCGACAAACCAGGCTCTGATACCATTTGTAACACCCGACCCGAATCAAACCCCAGTAAACCCGTGGTTTGAACCGGTCCCAGGTACTACCGAGTAAAAAACGAGGGTTAAACCGACGGTGATCAAAAGACAGTAAAAGCATAAGAGGCCTCAAAAACACGTGAAACCGAAATCCGGGTACAAACCAAACCATCATAAATCCCCCAATCCAAACCATAAACCAGTAAATACATAAAAACCCCCCCCAAAATCCCATTGTCCAACTGAAATGAACAGAAAAGTCAACTCCGTGTAATCCCAGTCTTCACCTCATGGCTTCCGTCCAGAACTTCACGATGTCAACCTCGAACTCAACTCCACAGCCACCTCTACTAGCCACGAGATCCTGAAAGGGGAAAAGGGATCAATTTCCTATTGAAATTGAGTGAACCCACTGGGCCTACCTACACGCTGTCCTACTCTATGGAGCGGTCCCAACTCCGCACAAGACATCCAACAATGGAACCAATCCCAACCCCCCTTTCCATATTTTAATTCCCTAAAAAGGTCTAGGTGATCACGTTGGTCAGTTTCTTGTTCTCATGCACAACTCATAACGATAGAATACACATAAATAATACATCAATCCACGGCACACACAGCATCATCACATCACATCCATCAACCAAGTCACTACCACAACCACAAGCACACAAACATTCACATTCATGTTATCTAGGTGAGTTATTAGGCGCCAAGGAGTTATCCACACCACCACCGGCCGGCCGACGCACTTCCCTACCGCATGGGAAGTCCTCGCGCTCCCCTACCGCAGGGGAACGCGTTCTCAATAACCTCATCATCATCATCAATCTCATCCCTCAATCTCATCACTCCCTTGACACCCATGTCAAGGGGATCCACCCCAATGGATCAGACCTCAACAACCAGTAACTCGGGTGGGGTAGTGTGGCTCCTTCGTTCTACTTTCACATACAGTTCACAATTCGTATGATGCCAGCACGATACATCCATCCACAATCATCACAACACTCATGAACACATAATCCCATTTCACCATCACTTCCACAGTTCACAATCAGGTCACGTCTCACAATCTATCCACACAACACGCAATAGGGTAGTCAGCTAGCTCCCCCGGCCACCCCACCTGCAAGTACAGGGGTAGCCATGTCATGAGTCTAGGGACCACCCACCTGTTCCTCTTTCTCGGAACGACCCCACATTGGCAGGGCCATTCCCCTGCAACCACAAACTGACATTTCACATTATTAAATCACTAGCATCCACACCCCAATTCATCCTAACTCTCAATTCTAAGTCCAATCATTAGTCATTTCATTTCATCCCGAACCCCCCAACCAAAGGAATCATCAAGCAATCAATTCGAACCCAATCATCAAACAGTCCTTTTACTCGTCAACCTTCTCTAACTCAACTCTCAACTGCAACTCCAACCTAGCACTAGCCACGAGCACCTGAAAAGAGAAACTGGGGGGGGGGGGGATCAGCTTCCTAATGAAACTGAGTGAACCCACTGGGTCTACCTATGCGCCGAACCTAGCCTAGGAGCGATCCCAACTCCACACACACATCAAGCAACGGAATCTGACACAGCCAGCTCATTTTAATTCCTAACATGATACTAGGCGATCACATAAGCTCAATATCAAATCAACCTCCACAATCCATGATAACAATAGTACACAAGAAATCAACATGCATAAGATCAACATCATACCAGAACTAGTTCTTCATAACAACAAAGATCCTCACTCTACGGTTCACCATTGACTCACATATATACGATTTAGCATTGCTCACAAACAAGCAGTTTAGCATCACAAGACAAGTTACCATCAAAGCACACACATGTATACCTCTTCATACACATTCGCACATTCACACATACGCATGCATTTCCTCTTTCAATTATCTAAGTGATCTCACAGGTGCACTCCCCAAATCAATACCCACAACTCATAATCTCGACCATATAAACCCAAATCATCAATTCACAAATACAACGATATAACCAAGATCATGAAGCACACAGATCAACCTTACATCACAATACATCTCAACTCCTTACTAACAGCACTTCCACTCACACATCGACCACCACTCACATTGCACAGATTCACAATTACCTACAACGTCAATCATAGACCATTCAACCTCTAACTCACATCTCAGCATGACAACATGATTCAACAACACATCACAAGGCAATTCACAAAAACACGTCCGAACACACATCATACAGAAAGCACACATGCATCTCAATTCCATTATCTATGTGAGTTCATTAGGCGCCATAACGGAGTTGTTCCCCCGCTACCCCCCCGCCGGCCTGACGCACCTCCCTACCGCATGGGAGGTCCTCGTGCTCCCCTACCGCATGGGGAACACTTCACAATTTCCACAAATTCCACAATACCACAATACCACCTCCCGTCGGGAGACTAATCCTACCAGTCCGTCGGTAGCCCTAACCACCAGTCCGTCGGTGGGTGAAACACAATTGGGGTAACGTTGGCTCCTTCCAGTTCTATCATTTTAATTCCATTTACCCAATTCCATTTACCCAATTCCATTTGATCAACTCCACTTTACAAATCCACTACACAAATTACACATCACAAATCCACATCACAAATTGACACCACAAATCCACATCACAAATCAACACCATGATTCCACCACACAATTCCACGTTCTAGTTCCAAACACCAATTCTATGTTCCAATTCTAGGACATAATTCTAGTCTAACCACAACCGGCAATAATAGATACAATCATAGAATTCATCGCATCCAACCCCATCCCATCTCACATTTCTAGATCAACTACATTAGCTATCATCTTATATCCCAATCCCCACATCACACATCAATCAGCACGCTCATCAAATAGTAATCACAAGGCAGTTATCCAGTTTTACTCTCGAGGGTTCATGCAAGACCTAACACATCCTAAGTCCAGTTCCAACTCCTCACTCCCATTCCTAGCCATCTAGTCAACCATACACTCACACAAGTCAACCATACAATCACACAAGTCAACCAACACCACATAACCATAACAATCAAGACAACATCAATTTACCATTTCAACTCTCCTATTGAGCGTTACTAGATTAAACCACATAATCTATCTAGTTCACATAATTCATCTAACACGATTCCTAGCCACAATTCGACCAATTCTAACATCCTCGTTCATCTCAACCATTTACCAATCCACATCCAAGACTCCAACCTTATTACAATAATCACAAGACACAGAATCAATCACCAACACACACAGCATCATTTTCATACAATTCAGTCATACAACCTCAGCTCAACTAGCTCATGCATTCAGAACACCCAATTCCATTACTCAATTCCATTCACCAATTCCCCTAACCAATTCCATAAGTCAATTCCACGTACCGGTTCTATTGTCCACTTCCACGTACAAATTCCCCTTACCAATTCTATTAGCCAATTATAAGTCATAAGTCTACCACCTTAAACACATTAACAACCATCTTCACACACAACATCAATTCTACCTAAAAGGCACGTTGCATAATTCATACATCAACACCAAGCATCATCTCAATCCCAACATCATGTAAACCAACACAATCCAAATCATTCAATAATCCCATAACACACATAACCACACATCACAAGACATTCAACGCCTCCCACGGCACAAACAGTTTAAGGGTAAACGGCTAGCTCACCGGCCACCCCCACCTGCAAGTACAGGGGAAGCCATGTCATGAGTCGTAGGGTTACCCTCCTGTACGTCCTTCATTGGACGACCCCACATTGGTGGAGCCATCCACCTGTTCATCAATTAAGGGCGACCCCACATTGGCAGGACCACCCTCCTGCAACCACAAACTGACAATAGCATAATATACACAATTCTCATGTTCACAGACCCGTCCCTCCTATCACTCTTTACTAGTTTCGATCAATTTATCATCCATGTTAATCAATTCCCCCAATCAAAATCATCACAACCATCCATCAATCATAAACCAATCCATCAATTAACAAACATCCAACAATCATCAAACAGCATATTTCACAGAACAATCAATTGCAGAACAGTTTTCCCCTTTTACTCTCTTTCAATTTCATGCAAGGCCCTACATTTTCCTAGGTCTGAATTGTAACTCCTCACACCGACCAGACTACCTATCGTACGCTAAACCCTCAAATGACCAAGAAGACGAGGCTCTAAAACTCTTTTAGAAACCCGAACAACAAGCTCTCAGACACCAAAAACGTAGCTATTCTCCTCTTCACCGACAGCAGCTTACTCCGAAATATCTAGAACCTCCAGGTGCGATCTCTTCCTCTCATTACCACGAACTCATAGC
>JAVBHU010000237.1:0-29968 GCA_034768395.1 Linum lewisii | reverse complement strand
CCCATGAAGCGCTCTTTCTTTAACGTCTTTGAGCTAGACGATACCTGATTATGGACCCCAATCAAAAGTTCCTTGAAGTCAAACAGCTTCTTCAAGGTTGGCGGTTTAGTGCCAAAAAGCACGCCAGAAGGAGCAAATGTAGTCGGTGGTGCTCAAGTAGATCCTGGTTCTGCTCGGATGACTTTTTCTTCTCAAATTTTCCTACTAGAGGAGGAAAAAGATAGTATGGTGTGTTATAATCAATGGTTGCAGTCTGCTCCACACCAGTGTCATCCAAGTTGCTCTGGCAGTTGAGCACATACGCCTCAGAATCATTGCCCACCTCAGTTTCGCTTGTTTGAATTACCAATGAGGATAACTCCTCAATCTCCAGATGCTCATCTTCAGCTTCAATCGAAAGATGGACAAGCTCCACATCTTCATCTACCACCATCGTCAAGGATTCTGCATCAGATACCTCTAGCTCACAATAGTCATGGGCTAGGGTATCTTTTCCTTCTTCGACCAGCTCTCGAGCATCTTCTTCCATCAGTTGATTCTGTTGCTCAATCTCGACGTCCACAACATTAGGAGCTCGTAGAGTCGAAAAGATCTCATTCAAGAGAAAATCTGTATAAGACTCCTGCTGTTGGTACTGGTGTGGATGTAGATATTCCTCCTCGTAATCTTGGTGGTAGTGTGTAGCTTGTGGCTCTGGCCAGTAAGGCAAGGGTGGTGGTTCCTCATTCCAGTTTGGCATAGATGGTTGCCATGATGTACTCCACTCTTGGTTGTAATCATTAAATGGCATTCCATTGGTGTACCACCTTTGGTTGCTATCGAACATGTAGTCCTGCATCTCAAAACTCAAGAGCACTACCCAGGTAAATCATGAAAAAGATGGAGAGAAAAGAGATGATAAAAGAATGAATGAAAAGCTTAAACGCACAATGTCTTTCGTAGAAAAAGAAAGTACCCGGCAACGGTGCCAAAAACTTGATGCGCAAATTAATGCACACTAGTTTTGCTCACTAGATCACTCTAGCGAGATCGTTTTTCCCAAGGGTCTCTCTTTTTCTATTACTCAACGATAGTGGAATAAGCTATTCGGGGTTTTTGTCGTTGGTTTGAATTGGGTTTATGAACTAATTATCTAAGAATGCAATAAGAACAAGTAAAGCAAATAAAGCAGATTGGGGATTCAAAGATAGACTAAGGCGGTTGTTCAGACTCGAATCCACGCTAGTTCGGTTAAGATGGATGAAACTATGCAATCGAAGAAATTCAACAGACTAGATGACTCGACATTTCCTTTTGTAATCTCTACTCAACTCTAGAATGAAATGCGTTCATGGTCAGATCCGCAAATCAAAGATAAACTCAGAAACCAATGTAGTCAAAATCCCGATTTTAATCTTAAAATCTTACGGTTTTACGATTTCACTGGTCTTTAGCGATCTTGATTCCACGCAAAATCTATGGGTCATAAAATCTTGTAAAATCTCGATCAAAATCTTAGAATCTTATAAAATCAATGATTTTTCTTGTTTTTTTACGATTTCACTTTCTAGGGGAAATTGCTAATTTGTATTTTCTACAACTACATATAAGTCTTTTTTTTAAAAAAGGTACATATAAGTCAGAACAAAGACAATTAAATTGGTTTTGTTTTGAAATTTTGATTAATTAAGTTAGAAGTTATTACTATAAAAAATTTTAAATCTAATTATTTCTTCCTTGAATGACTGCTTACGAGTCGACATTCTCTCATTTTTCTTATCTAGAATTTTAGAACTTGGTAATTGTCTTTTTTTCGTCTCACCAACTCAAATAACATGAGAATGTTTGGTTTAATTAATTACTTATTTGTTCTTAATATGTTGATGAGTTAAATGTTTCGATATTAGTTCATAAAATCTTAAGATTTTACGATTAAAAACTACGATTCCGATTCACCCATGTTTTCGATTCCACGTGGAATCCCGATTTTGACTACATTGTCAGAAACTAACAATTGATCAGGTTGCCAGAATCAAAAAGCTTAAATTAGGGTTTAGGAGAATCACATCTAAGTCTGAAAGAACATCGATTAACATAAACGGGTTAGAAACCCGAAATCATCCATACAAAATCCTTGCTAACGCTTCATCTAATCTAAACAACCCTAAAGAGTTTAGCCAGACATCGTTACAGAAGAAATCACAGAAACAGAGAAAAAGAAAACTGGAGAAGAAGACATCTTACTATGAGAAAACCTAATCTTGACGAATCAATGAAACTCCTGAGCTAATCCTCGCTTCCTCTCCGGGAATTAATTCCCCTCCTGCTCGCTACCTCCAACTCTCTTCTTCTGTACTCGCTGTATTTCTTCTTCGGTCTGGCCAAAGGCCAAATTATTATCCCCGATGCTGCTCTCCCGATTCGTCCCTAATCGTCATGGATCACCTGAAATGAACCAAAAACATGTAAAACACATAAAACGGCCCCAAGGAGCCAAGGGGTACGGAACTCACTCAAAACCATGCAAATTTGACATATAAATCACTAAAAATGTCGTCTAATGCGAAGATGAATACGCCAATAATGAGACGCATCACAAAGACAACAGTGGAAGCTGTAGGAGGGTCAAAGGTGTGGACTCGAAGATTGCAGTAGAATTGTTTGATCGCCTCTTCGCAGTAGACACCTGGAGCACCGAACGCTAGAGTGTGCCATCCGAGATTAAAAATGAGAGGAGCTGGCTTACCCCATATTTCACGAAGTCATTGGCGTCGATTTGGTAGAAATCCAGGATTTCTTTAGTGCGGAAGGAGAGATCATAAGCCTGGGAAAAGGAGGGCATGGGGTGAATGTCAACATAGCGAGCAGGTGGGATTGAAGAGGCCATTGCAGAGGAGCAAGAAGAACAGGGAAAGGGTTTGTGAGTGAGGATGCAGAAAACCTAGAGAAGACTGCTGTTTAAATGAAGAAAAGATGGTGAAGAGAAAAGGAAGGTGGATCGTCAGAAGAAAGAAAGAAGAGAAGTTATTTCCCCGAATTTAAGGGACGTGCATGCGAGGAAAAGATTCATCAAATCCACTCCTACCCTGCAGTTATTGTGATGGAGGGAGAAGGTAGGCAATGATTCAGAGATCTTCTAAATCCGATTCACTTACCATACCAAGGTTGGTTCGAATTTCACAGAACCTATCTTCCTTTAATGGTTTGGTAAATAAATCTGCCAACTGATCATTGGTGGAGATGAAGGAGAGAGAAACAACTTCATCTTGAACTAATTCTCGAATGAAGTGAAACTGAACCTCAATGTGTTTAGTTCTAGAGTATTGAACTGGATTTTTTGAGATAGAAATGGTGCTTGTGTTGTCACAAAGAACAGGGATAGTGGGTAGATGAATAAGGTAATCTCGAAGTTAGGACTTAATCCAGAGAACTTGAGTACAGCATTGGCCTGCAGCAATGTATTCAGCCTCAGCAGTGGAGAGAGCAACAGAGTTCTGCTTCTTACTCGCCCAGGAAACCAGTTTGTCTCCTAGAAATTGGCAAGAACCAGTGGTGCTCTTTCGATCAACAATGCATCCTACATAATCTGAATCACTAAACAAATCAAACGAATCATTTTTAGGATACCAGAGTCCCATTGATGCAGTGCCTTTAAGATATCTGAAAATCCGTTTGACAGCACTAAGATGACTTTCCTTAGGAGAGGATTGAAAGCGAGCACAGAGACACACACTGAATTGGATATCCGGTCTACTAGCCGTTAGATAGAGAAGAGAGCCAATCATGCCCCTGTAAAGTTTTGGATCAACAGTGATCCCTTGCTCATCTTTCTCCAGCTTGAGTGAGGTTGCCATGGGAGTATGACAGGAGTTAGAGCTAGCAAATCCGAATTTGTCAAGCATGGAGTGGACATATTTACTTTGATGGATAAAGATCCAGAGGGTTTTTGTGTAACTTGTAGACCAAGGAAATAGGTAAGTTCTCCCATCATACTCATTTAAAAGTCTCAGTCACGAGGGAGCAGAACTCAGAGCAAAGAGAAGGATTTGTGGAACCGAATACGATGTCATCCACATAGATTTGGACAATGAGGATATCTGAGTTATCGTACTTGAGAAAAAGAGTTGTATCAACTTTTCCACGAATGAACTTTTCTGAAATGAGAAATTATGTAAGTCGTTCGTACCATGCTCTCGGAGCTTGTTTAAGTCCATACAGAGCTTTCTTTAACCGAAAAACATGTGACGGAAGAGAGTGATTTTCAAAATCGGGAGGTTGTTTAACAAACACTTCCTCTTTTATATGTCCGTTGAGAAAGCACTCTTCACATCCATCTGATGAAGAGTGAAGCCCTTGAAGCACGCAAATGCACAAAGAATTCGAATTGCTTCAATACGAGCAACCGGTGCAAAAGTCTCATCAAAGTCAATTCCTTCTTCCTGATTGTACCCCTGGGCAACTAAACGTGCTTTGTTTCTAGTAACAGTTACATCTTCATTGGTTTTGTTACGAAACACCCATTTAGTGCCTATAACACTTTTGTTTGGAGGAAGAGGAACAAGTTCCCAAATATCACATCTTTCAAATTGAAGAAGTTCTTCTTGCATGGCTTTGATCCAGAATTCATCATTTAGAGCATCCTTAACATGTTTTGGTTCAATTGTTGACAAGAAAGCTTGATTTGCAAAATCAAGGTGCTTCTTTGATCGTGTAACCAAACGGTCTTCAAGATTTCCGATGATCTGAGAAGGAGGATGGCGTTTAAGAATGTGAGGCGGAGCAAGTGCTTCACTAGATGGTTCAACTTGGTTTGAAGAGGAAGGAAGAGGATGTTGGGATTCTCCTGAGAGAGGGTTTTGGGGTAGAGAAGGAATGACAACCGATGATTCCTCATCATCCGACTGAGGTGAGGGGACAGAAGGAGTTTGCTCGTCAAAGACGACATTTATGGACTCTTTAACCTTTCGAGAGTTGAGATTGAAAACACGAAAGGCTTTACTATGAGTTGAGTAACCCAGAAGAATGGCTGGAGAGGATCTAGGATCAAATTTTCCTAAGGTGTCTTTTGTGTTGAGCACAAAGCACTTACATAAAAAAGGATGAAAATGAGACAATTTAGGCTTTCTAAGTTTGATCATTTCGTAGGGCGTTTTGGAGAAATCCTTTCGAATCAATGTTTTGTTCAGAACATAGCAAGCAGTGGCAACAGCTTCTGCCCAAAAATGCTTGGGAGTGTCATGATCAGCAAGCATTGTTCTAGGGAGATGACCATGAAGGTACAGAATTGGTCGAAAGAATGTGATTCAAATTCTCCACCGTGATCACTCCTGATGACCTTGACTTTTAGACCAATTTGATTTTCTTCTTCAGAAATCAGCTTTTGAAGAGAGGAGAGAGCCTCATTCTTATCAACAAGAAATTTAACCCATGTAAACCGACTGAAGTCATCGACAACCACCAAGGTATAGAATTTTCCACCAATACTCATGATGTTGCTAGGGCCAAAAAGATCGATGTGAAGAAGTTCAAGAGGTTTAGAGGTTGACGACATTGTCTTGATTTTGAAGGAGGAACGAGTCTGTTTTCCTAGAGAGCAAGCATGACAGAAGAATTCCTTAGTTTCTTTGAGCTTTGGTAGCCCTCTAACAAGATCGAGTTTCGACAGTTTTGCAAGTCTACTAAGGCTTGCATGACCTAGTCTTCTATGCCACGAAAACTCGAGATTCCTTTCAATTGCAGAAAAATATTTTTCCTTGAAAACTTCAGAGTTTAGAAGATTCACTGAATAAATATTTTCTTTCCTACTTCCACCAAACAGAAGTTTGTTTGTGTCAGAAGTTTCTACAAAGCAGAAATTTGATTCAAAGGAGACTCTGGGGTTGTTTGTATTAGAGATTTGGGGTGGGGATTTTGGGTGATTTGGGGCCAAAATCTCTTCCCTAGAGATTTCAATAAAATCACTTGTTTGGGCTACAAAATTGTAGGGAGATTGGGAGAGATTTTAAATCTCTTTGGTGGGCCCATAGAGATTTGAGAGTGATTTTAAAATCACCACATAAAAGTAGAGATTTGGGGAGTTTGAGAGAGATTTGAGGCAAATTTACTAGTTGACCTCAACTAATTCCCCTATTCACAATTTTAATGAAGGATATTTTTGTCATTTGTAATGTGAATTTAATTTTTAGTTTTTAATTTTCTAAATTTCTTCCCTCAATAATCTCTCAAATCACTTAACCAAACAATCTATTTTTCAAATAGCAAGGGGACCTCAATTCTCATGCTATTTCAAGTCTCTAGACATTTGAAATCTTCTCCTCCCAAATCACCCATCCAAACGACCCGTCTGTTTCCAGAGTCACAGAGCTGACTGATAGAGAGAAGATTATGTTTTAAGGAATCAACAAGAAGAACATTTGAGAAAACAGGATTAGGTGAAGAGCCAATGGAACCCTGACCAAGAATTCTTCCAAAACTATTATCACCAAACATAACTTTACCTCCCTTTTTCAAGGTAAGTGAGCTGAAGAGTTTAGAATTTCCTGTCATGTGATGAGAACATCCGATGTCCATATGCCACTCATTGTCTTTCTGAGTTATTTTCATCTTCTGATCCTGAGTTATCTGAAACATGAGCAGTGGTTAGATGTTTTGGTACCCAGATCTGCTTGGGTACCTTGCTGATTTGAGTGACAGAAGAGAGTTTAGAGGATGAGTTTAAATCTTGATTAGGAAACTCTTGTTTTCCACAAAATGAGCATTTAAATTCATTTAATCTCAGATGAAGCAAGAAATTCCAATTCTCAAGAAGTGCAACTTCTCTTTTTAGCTTTGTGTTTTTGAATTCCAGTTTGTCATTTGTAAGACCAAAGCTCCTTGGAAATGGACCTAAAATCCCAGGTTCAGAAGAAATGGGAGGGATAAACGATGCAGAGGTTCTAGTTTTAACAATGGTAGTAGGTCTAGGTGGATTTTTCTGAAGCTCTGTCATTTTAGTTTGATGATCACATATAAGTTTGTTATTTTCAGATCTCAAAACTTTATTTTTATCTTTTAAGTGGCGGTTTTTAGATTTAAGATCAGTGACAAGACTTTCAAGACTCAGAAAAGCGTTTATCAACTCAGTCTTAGAAATTGATTCAATATCATCGAAGGAACATGTACTCACCTGACCATCATCAGAATCTTCATGATCAGTCATTGCCATGAAAGCCTGGTTCTTTGTACTTTTATCATCTTCGCTTTCAGAATCAGATTCACTCCAAGATGCCTTCAAAGCTTTTCCTCTTGATCCTTTGATCAAAGGACACTCTGACCTGATGTGCCCTGTTTTTCCACACTTATAGCAAGTAACATTGTTATCATCAAAAAACTCTATCATCATCTCGTTTAGATTTTGAGAAATCCCTGTTGTTTCTGCTATGTTTGAACCTGTCAGAAGATCTAGATTGACTATTTTCTCTTCCATTTTCTTTCTTGTATCTTATTAATCTACGAAGTTTACTACTCATCAAAGCAATCTCTTTTTCAATATTCTCAGGTTCATCTTCTTCCCCTGAGCTTTCCTCAAATTTTTGTTTTGCTTTAAAAGCAATATTCTTCTTTGCTTTCTCTTTTTCTTCAAGCTCAACCTTCTTATCTGACATTTCATTTTGTTTTAAAACAAGTTCATAGATTAATAGAGATCCCATAATATCCTCAAGACTAAGAGTATTAAGATTTTTAGCTTCCTCAATTGCGGTTCTTTTAGCCATCCATTCTCTAGGTAGTGATCTAAGAACTTTTCTAACAAGATCAGACCTTTCAATACTTCTTCCTAGAGTAGACAGACGATTTACTATCAAATTGAATCTACCATACATTTCAGAGATTGTTTCACCAGGATTCATTTTGAACATTTCATATTCATGTACAAATAGATCAATTTTGTGTCCTTAACAGAAGAATTTCCTTCATGTGTTGCTTCCAAAATGCTCCATATTTCATGAGCAGTTTTGCAAGCACATATTCTATTATATTCTTCATCACACAATGCACAGTAAAGAACATTCATTGCCTTAGGATTCAGTTGAACCTTAGTTTTCACTTCTTCAGAGATATTATCAAGATTTGCAGGAGGTCTGAAGGTTTTAGATCTTACCATTTGTCAGACTAAAATGTCAAGGCTCATAAAGAATACCTCCATCTTGCTTTTCCAGAATTGGTATCCAGTTCCATCAAACCATGGTGGTCTTGTACTAGAGTGTCCTTCCACATTTGGTGGTTTGCTGCTTCCAGTACCTGTGTTCATCCTTTCAAGTGGATCAATCTGTGGCAGACATCTAGTCTCGATTAAGGTTGATCACGGACCTGCTCTGATACCAACTGAAACAGAAGATAACCAACTTTATGATAGAATAAACGTAAGTGAGAAGGGATAAGTTATAGCAAGAGTAGAGAAGATAATCTTCAATGAAGATTGTGACGATGGAGCTCTCCACGTTTGCAGGGTTACTGAATGTGTTCAGTAACCTTTGACCTTAACGGAAGTCAGTTGCAAGGATTGAGACAGGGCAGAGAGAGAGCAAGGTGAGAGTAGGAGAGACACATGATTTTTACGTGGTTCGGTATTACCCTACTCCACGCCCAAGCAAGCTTGGGGAGTCACTTTTATTGTAGATTTCTATTACAACCCTCAAGACAAAACACTCTTGAGTAACACCCTCTATTTTTTCACTTCTCCGGCGAAACAGAGCAAACACTTCCCGAGCTGTAATCCCACAGTTCTGCCTTGTGAAGAAGCCGTTCGGTCCTTCAAATAGCAAGAGATGAACTAGCCGTTGAGGAATGATCTTGGTTTTAAATGTTGATTGAGTTTTTCCTTTGATCATGCTTTCCTTTTGTATCCTGCAATCAAATGGGAAGACAGACACAAAAATAGAAAGAAAGAATTTTTTTTTTGGATGAGATAGAGGAGGATCTTTCTTGTAAGAAAGATTTGTTTGAGGGCTTGGACTTTTTCTTCCAACGTGTTCAACTATTAATTGTTCGACAAAATATTGTCAAAATATGTTATATATCTATGTTTAATTTTATAGAAAATATAGCTAAGTGAAAAACTAAATAATTAATTATTTTATGATAAGTTGAGGTTCAACCTTGTTAAGGAGTTTTAGTATGCAAACCTAGACTTTAGCTCTGACAAGCTCACTCAAGCTGGAATAAAATTTAGACCAAAGGAACAAGAAACCTTAGATGTAAACTTCAGAAAGCTTGAGATCACAGCCGCCATCTTCATGACCTCATCGGCTAGAGCCAATACCATCGTAGGAAGAACACCTCTAAACGGAGATCAGAAACACGGAGAAGAGGGGACTGGAGTTCGAACACCACCAAAGATAGAAAGATAGGACAACTGGAATAAACAAGCCATCAAAAGCTCCCCGCCTCAAACATGTCAACCTGTAATCAAGGAACACTAGGAACCACGTATCTCCAAATTTCCAACACAATGAGTAAATCAATGAGGTAGATCAACAAGAAGAAATATAAGTGGAGAAGCAAATTGTAAGAACATCTCCCTTTGAATATCACAAGAAAGTGTCAGATCTGAACATCAGAAGAGAAAACCTCAAGACCATCACCAAAAGAGGGAGGCAAACCATAAACCACTAGGGTTTGAACTAGAGCCAAGAGGGCTAAGACAGATCCGAGAAAAATGGATGAACAAAAATCTCTCGAAAAGCAAAACAACGAAACCACAAAGAACAAAAAGAGTAAATCAAGTCAGATTTGAAATCAGACCCTCAACATCCTTCTTTCTTTGAACCAGAGCACACCCAACAGAAACAATCCAAACGGACAAAGACCTGGAAAAGGAACAAAGGAAACAAGGAACAGAAGACTTAAAATCGTAATAGAGAAGGAAAGGGGCCGCCGCCGGCCACCATAAAGTTATTGACGGCAGTAGGCAGAGAAAGGAGAAAGTATAGAGTTTAGGTTACGAGAGAAGGGAGAGCTTTTTTGGAGAGAGAGAGAGGAAATCAAATTCATTTAAGTTAAATGTTTTGTGTTTATACTTAATACCCTATTTGCACTTCTATCTCTCGGTCTCCTACGAGAGCCGACTAAGCTGAAAAAATTGAAAGTTGTACCATTCTTCTTTAAAGTGTAGCTATTACAAGGTGAGTAATTGTAGATGGAAGGTAGATGCAACTAACGAAATGCAATGACATGAGCATAATAAGTGTAATAGACGCTCGAAGGTGATTAGTGCTAAATAACACGAGGGAATGAGAGATCCAAAAGTATGAGGACTGATGAATGGTGGAAAAGTATTTGTTAAAATTTTAAAGTTGGAGATGTTAAGTTATCTATTGATATGTATATTTTGATTAAGAGAGCAGTAGGAAAAAATAGTGGGATCCTCAATTCTTTGGGAAGTCAAAATTATTAATCAAAGTAGAAATTCCGAGAATACACATTTTTTAGACAATAAAAACTCTAGTTATGTGAAATACACAAACTCAACTCTATCAGACAACAAACAAAAAGTTCTCAAAATACGAAATTTTCCAAAAACACAACAAATTTCTCCTATAACAAGAAAAGTATTTAAACAAATATAACAAAGTTGAATGTTATATTGTATAGTTGATTACAGTCTAATAACTTAAATACAAGGAACTTTCTGCAATTAATGTATGAGGTCACCATTTGTCAAGATCTCTTCTTAAAAACAAAAAGCTTATTACACTAAACAAATGATAACAAATGTGTCGGTCCGCATTTAAGGAATCATTACGTTGGTCTACAATTTGGTAATTACTAATATGAGGACCCTCTAAGTGTTCTTATATAAGAACACTAATCTATACTATTAATTTATTTGATAGAGATCTAATGATTAATATAAAGTGGGTATTAGGATACATTGTTTAATTGGTCATAACGGCTTTTTTAATTCTCGATTTGGTTCCACTTTTAATTAGTTACCCTATTTTCACATTTTCCCATACCTGGTTCCCCATCGTTAGATTAGGATCATCATCCAATGGATGTAAGGAGTGTCCTCATATAAGGACTCTTAATGAGGTCCTCACAATAGTAGATCCCCTACAGTTCATCGCACCCACTACATTCTTTTGGTTTGTAAATATTGGCGGTCACCTAAGTTTGGGTTGTAACAGTGTGGTCACCTAACTTCGTTTTGTAACAAAGCACTTATCCATGTTTAAGGTAACCGAGTAATTATTTCGGTCACTTTTAATGATAATTTTGGCCAAATTGACAACTAAGCATGCAATATCATTAAACATAATATCTTTTAATCCCCTAATCAACTCAGTTGAGCCCTCAAAATAAATTGATCCAACTCAAAAATCAAACCAAAACCTACAAAAATGGCTGACCAAAACATAGATGAGTGCTCTGTTACAAAATGAAGTTAGGTGACCACCAATGTTTTTTACCCTTTGTGGGTTAAATGAAACATCGAGATTCGAGTGCAGCTTCTAACTATTTTTTTAATCTAGCTTGTAACTACTTTTTTCCTCATGAGATTCAAACATTTTTCTATTCAAACATAATTCGAACAGTTTTAAAACTAGTTACAATAATTAATTATTTTGTCTCGTAACTAGTTATTGATGGGCCAAAGCCAAGTTGTTAGGCCCCCAGAAGCCAGCGTACATATCGACGTACAGATGCAAACAGACCCAAACCTTAGGGCCAGCAGCTGCCTAGGGTTCCGTGTAAGCTACGTGGGCCGTGCGGGCTACTGGGTCTACCACGGGAAGGAGGAAACCCTAGCCGCCTAGGATTTCACCTCAGACGCAGAGTCCAACTCCTACAAGGGAAATGACTCTCACCCCAACTCAGTGACCGAAGAGTATTAAATAAGGGTCTCAACCCTCCAACACAGACACACAATTAATACCACATACACACATAGAGAATACACACATAGAGATACGCTTTGAGCTGTAGGCTCCAGCTAGTACGCTCAAGGCTGTCGATCACCCAAAACCCTAAGGGACCCCAATACTTCTCTGTCTCTCACTCACACGACCTTACCCCCACTCACAAACACTTAACTGTTCGTCCTCTTACTACGGCTTCCTGTACACCTTGCGAGGTACTTCCCGGACGTCCACCGGAGCATAGAAGAAAGGCGAACAACTCTCAACCCCTCAAACTCTCCAGGTTTGAACCTCATTGTACGTCACGACTCTCGTGGGCAGAACAGTTACGAACTAACATATTGTGTTTTGTATATTCCTAATTAATCTTTGATTTGTGAATTAAATATTTTTTACTTGATCGTTAAATTGATGAATATCAACCAATCAAATTAAAATTTTACCATAAATCTTTAAAATTTAAGGCTATTGGAGATGCCTAATCCACAAATGTAAGAAAATAGTTAATAAAATATGAGGAATATCGAATATGATATGATGATAGGAACACATGGATGAATGTAATTAAGCATTAGGTGATTAAAGACTTTATAAACAAGGCCGTAGAGTTAGTACAAAACGAACCCACTTCTATGCAAAATGATAAAAAGCATAAGGGGACGGGTAGTGGGGCTGATGACAGCAAGGTGGAGCAGATGGATGAGGAAACGTATAGCACAATATCTAAGATGTATCCATCTCACTCACTATCCCCCATTTTGTCGGTGCACTAAGATGTGTCAGACTCACTACTATATATTGTATGGATTAGGTTATGAGTCGTGGGCGATCAAATACATGAATGAACTAAACAAATAAACACACACTAATTAGTAATTACCCAACATCGATCGCCATGTACCAAAACAGAGACAATAGCGTGCAGTCAGGACAGATGAGCAGCGTGGCCAGCTGCTCGTCCTCTTCTCTTCCATGTGATTTTACTGTCTTATCATCAATACCACACCACAGCGTTAACAACAAACCCCGGCCCTTTTTTTAAATATATTACTTTAATCACCGAATTGTCGTCAACTGTGTCCATTTTTTTAATTGCATTGCAGGACAGATTGACCGGATTTTAATTCCTGCCCATGTACGTACGTTATTAACTGTGACTGTGATACTATTACTCCGACTGTTCCCCACTACTACATGGTAAGTTGATCCAATATGCCAGGGGTATATTGTAGTTAAAGTTTCATCTCAAATTGCTAAATTACCATATTTAATATTGTGAATGGGTTAAGTCAGGTGTGAATTAGGCGCTGGCAAAGGGTGAGGTGGAAAAAAGGTTGACATGACATGTTGATATCATTACTTAAAGGAGAAATTGGATGGAGAGTTAACGGATTGACCACATTGTTACAACCAATATAGGTTAGGTTACAAATCAAAGGTTTATAACCAATTTGTTGCAAACCCAAAAAGTTTATGACCAAAATGGACAATAAGCCGTGAAAAGGTAGATGAGTAGTTGCTCCAATAAATTATGGAGGGGTTACTCTATATCACTAAACCATTGAGACCTGAGCAAGTTGACAAACATAAGTGGACAAATAATCCAAATGAGATGCGATCCATCACTGAAACAATGATGACATCACAAAAATATTTATACGAAATAATTTTTTTTTATCAAAATGTTTGTCTAGAATTATCATAAAACAACTAAAAAATAATGAAAGTAAAAAGCTATTATTAATTGTTCATAGCTAGATTTATTATAATTGCAGCAGAAAATTACAAGTCTAGTTCATTTAACTCTTAACATAGTTAGAGCATTTGCAGTTTTCGAGTAGGTTTAGAAATAAGACCTTAGTATTTGGCCTCTTGCTTGGAGACTTAGAGTTAGCCTCACATTTGTTATGACTCTTGATACATATATTATGCTGAACATTTATTTTCAGGTGAAGTGATTCGTTTTAGAGGGAGTAGTGTATATATGGAAGGAGAAATGCATGGGTAAAGTATGAAAAGTAGTGTTTTCTATATTGGAACATATAGGCTTAGACTATATTGCATAAATAAAAAAATTGTAGAGAGAAATTGAAAACAGCCTTATCAGTAGTTAAAGTAGATGATAAAATTGATTCAAACTATGAAACTTACCCTCTTACATATATACGTTAAAGTGAAGAGAACAGTTTGCAGGTAGTAACCTATTTTTGGGTGAATTTGAGTAGCTTTGTGTAACATTATTAAGCATAAGTTAAAATAGTGATGTTGGTATAGGTAGTAGAGATGATGGACACGTCACTATGTGAGGTGTATGAATGAATGAATGAATGAATGGAGGAATTGAATTTATTAATTAGTAGAATTTTGGAGATGATGATCCATCTCTCGTTTACCTAATTATATTCCATTTTTGCTCCAAATGTCATTTCTTGCAATTACTTTCACACCTACACTACACCTGCTTTCTCAGTTCATGAATATTGAATTACTATGTCTTGTTAATTGTTATGTTATCATATTTCATTTTAAATGTATGTTTATAAACATGATATTGCCTAATATTGATTTCATATAACAATTATGTAAGTGATCCTTTGAATAAGTTATAGAGGTTAGACTCTCTAAACATCCAATCCTTAAAATTCTCACTCATCTGACTCGATATTCGGTTGGATTCACAAAACTTCAATCACATTCTTATGCAACACAATAAACTAAATCCGAATGAATCAATTATGAGATGTCTTTCAAGACAATTGACAATTATGCTACTATCTAGAACCAAAAGAAAACACTCTATAACTACAACTTTGTACTTTGTTATGTGTTCAATCTATGTACTAGGTTGTCGTTTCCATATTGTTTATCCTCCTCAAATATTTATTTTGATATGTTCCTTTTGTGAGTATACATGTTAGACATTTGATGATTTTTTTTTTTTTTTGGCCAATATAGGGTATAGTAGATTTTAAATTTCTAAAATAGACCGCTTTGAAATATATTTTTCAATCTAAGATATTTTTCGCTGATTAGGATATATGACCACTGGAACAATACTATAACCTACATTGAAAAAATCCCACTTAATGAACCAAACAATATTTTTCTTCAGAATTATAGAAAAGTATTTGCTTCTTCGTTAAGTAGAAGCACGAAACACTCTTATTATTATTATTATTATTATTATTATTATTATTATTATTATTATAATGAAAAACAACGAAAAAACAACTTACATGTATCTTTTTTGAGTTGACATCGGTCCCATTTCGATCATTATAAGAAAACATTGGTCTCTGTTCATCGGATTATTTCCAAAAATAGGCTTCTGCAAAAATTCAATTCCAAAAATAGGCTCGTTCTACGGTCAATTCCCAAAGTAGGCTTGTGTGTGCTGACTGGACGCGCACATCGCCAAATTAAGTGGCGATATCAGCTCAGCCCCAAAATCGCCACTTATAGTGACGATTTTCAGAGTAAAATCGCCACTATAAGTGGCGATTTTGAGGCTGACAAAAGCAGCCCCAAAATCGCCACTTATAGTGGCGATTTTACTAAGAAAATCGCCACTATAAGTGGCGATTTTGGGGCTGCTTTGTCAGCCCTAAATCGCCACTTATAGTGGCGATTTTCATAGTAAAAATCGCCACTATAAGTGGCGATTTAGGTGCTGATTTTCAACTCCCCTCCCATCAGATGTTTGGCATTACTTGGCGTGGGAATCCCTCAACAGCAACTAACACTAACTTTCAAAAATAAAATGATAGGGTACTCCTCTATTTATATTCCTCATTCTTCCCATTTTTTCATTCACACCTCTTTCATGCATGCAAGAAACAAAGCAAGTAAGCTCCATTAATATTCTAGTTCATTTCCTATTCTACGTCCTTATATATTTATCACTAATTACATACTATTTTCTTGAAGGAACATTAATATTATCTAGTTACTCGGTGACGTATATCACACTAACTATCCACAGTTTGAAGGTATGCACGAAAGTTCTGTATTTATATTGTTTGTGTGTTCTTAATATAAGCAACATTTTTACGTAATACGCATTCAACATATATGTTTTAGTAATTATTATAATTTCATATGTACATACTAGTTTTTTTGTTGGCACGTTGGCCGAGTTACTCGTTGGCCAAATTCAATTAAGTATATTATGTTTCCATTTTTCATACATATGTTTTCTTCCAGTTTGCAGTTACAATGGGTGAACCATATGACCCTGTGCATTTTATTTGCCCTGGGCCCGAAGAGGACAGCGTACTCCACGATCAAGCCAATCACCGATCTGAGCATATATGGCAAAATCCGGTTAGTACGCCAAACTAACAACCAATGGGAAATTTGGTTGTTAGTTTTACACTTTGACAATTTTGCGTCATTTTAAATCCATGGCTATGCGTCATTTTAAATCCATGGCCATAACTACTATAGTGGTTTCGTGCTTATTCTTTGCAGGGTCAACAGAGATTGCTTCACTGTAGACGATCTACCATTGTACCGCCCTACAACGAGTTGTACACCCCACATCTAAGAACTGTAGGGTTGTACGGCGTTCACGAGCTTATGTTGATGAGGTTGGATCACGACCTCATCACTGCACTAATAGAGAGATGGAGGCCTGAGACACACACTTTTCACATGCCAGAGGGGGAGTGTACCGTGACATTGCAAGATGTGAACATTATTTCAGGTTTACCTATCAACGGCAAAGCCATCACTGGGAGGGCTTCAGGACCGTGGATACAAATGATCTACGATTTCTTGGGCCATCAACTCGGCGTAGAAAGCACAGATATAAAAGGTTCGCAACTCAAGCTCCGGTGGTTGAGCGAAACTTTCAGTGCGCTACCACCTGACCCCACCCCCCTTGATGTACAACGATATGCACGTGCGTACATGTTGTGTCTCATTGGGGGGTTTCTATTCCCCAACAAGTCCACACAATATGTGCACTTGATGTGGTTGCCACTTCTTCGGGACTTCACTTCCGCCGGTGGTCTTAGTTGGGGTTCTGCATGCTTGGCATGGTTGTACCGAGAAATGTGTAGGGCGAGTCATATCGTGGTAGAGCAAATTAGTGGACCATTATTTATTCTCCAAATATGGGCGTGGGAGCACTTCCCCTTTATTGCTCGTACACCATCATACATAATTCCGTGGGACATCGAGGAATTCTTACACATGCCTTACGGGGCTCGGTACGTATTACTTCCCCAGTTCAATGCATATCTTGTACACCTTCATTTGTTGCCTTACTAACAAATATTTCACGAAATGGGGTAGATGGATCGAAAGGGGAAATGAGGGTGAACAAGCTGAGCATAACGTGGAGGTGTATCGTTACCAGTTCGATCGACTTGCCCCAAATGAGGTTATTACTATCCAACTACTGTACCTTGTTATATCTTTCAGTTACTAATACAGTTCAAACTATGTAGATTGAATGGCAGCCATATGAAGAACAGATCATATATCGGGCACTCCGGACATCCCGAGGTACCATAAATGTTACGTGGGACGCCCGTGTACCACTCATTTGCTTTCATATTGTCGAGTGGCATTTTCCCGACCGTGTTATGCGCCAGTTTGGCTTCCATCAACACATTCCCATATCGGTGCCTTCAGGCATGGACAGGCTACATCGTATAGATCTGCGAAGGGGGGAAGAGAATTGGGCAACGTACCATGACCAATACATACAATATTGGAATGTACGGCAAACCCTCCGCATCAATGGGACCCCCATGGGAGCTTTTGCGCAGGGATACCATGATGAGTACATGCAGTGGTACCGTAGAATAACACGACTATGGGTTTCTCAAAGTGGAGGAATGCTTGGATCTGTGGTAGGGCTCTCACCACACACATCCGTATGATTAACCATCATCATTAATATGCTGACTTGTCTTGTCAATATAATACTAGGTGAATGGGATTGAACACATTAACCTTCGCACATCCGGTCAAACGGAGTTAGGGAGGGACGACACCGCGTTCATTCATGACATCAGTACACACATGTTGCAAGCCCTACAGGAAGATCGTCGTGACACATTGAGACACGTTCCACGACGTGCTCCGCCTCTTCCTGAACACCTACAAAATCCAGTGGTCCAGAATGAGGAGCCTCGACGGCGAACGGGTAGACGAGCTGCAGAGAGAGCAAGGGTCGAACCGGACTCCAATGTGCGATTACCACCCCCATGGGAGCACCCATTCCAGAATGTTGACCCGAGCCACACATTCACTACCCCACTTCGAACCAATGTCCACCCCGCGAATATTAGTAGGTTGGATGCATCGGTCCCCATGCATGGTTTCCATGGAGGTCCTCCACCGCAACAATCATACACCGCACCAACTTCGAGATATGGATATGAAACCCATTCGTATGGTGGTCCTCCTACCGGCTTCCAAAACTATGCTAATGTGGGTGCAGGCTTCGGAGCTAGTTTGTTCAATCAACCTCCAGTGTATTCGTCATTTGGTGGACCTCAAGGATTAGGGGAAAATATGTACACCCCCAGACCACTCGACACAACACCCCATACTGGTACCACACAAAGCATGTAGCAACACAACATGTGGATGACGAAGAGGAAGAACCTTCCACGATCCACAAACGATTACGGAAGAAGAAGCATCCAAGGAAACGTGGTTGTTGCCCCACTGATTGAGGGGAGTCTATTATGTGCTAAACGTGTAGTCCATGTTGTTATGTATTCCTATTTACCAAGACAATGTCAGTTACTATTTCCTAATAAGCTTGAGGTTTGATTTGTATGCTTTTATTCTCAGATGATAATAAAAGGATTTAACTAGTACATGCACACCCATTAGTGCATTTCGAAGACAAAAGTAATAATAGCATATCTAGGACGTCGATGGGAGATTTGGACAATTCCTCTTAGTATGACCAACTTGTCTACATATGCCGCACTTACGCTGAGGTGCCGGCTCTGAGGGTTGATCCATCTCATTGGGTCGTCTGTTCACTTGGGGTCGACCATGCTTACGCCGCTTCGACTCATCTGGAATGAGGACGGGTCCACATACTTCCGGCCAGTAGTCGATATGCCCCATGGGATTGAAGCTTTTTGCATAAACTTGTGCGAGTTCACTAAACCTGTAGAACCGGCCCACATATTGCCAGAAGTCAATGGAGAGAAACTTGCATGCGGCAATCGCGTGAGAACACGGGATCTCCGTACCTTGGAACTTGTTGCAAGTGCACGTTCCAGTAGACGAGTCTTCATCCAAGATGACTCGGTGAGTGTTTCCACCTCGGCGATTACCACTACGTACTGGGGTGGTTACATCAAAAGTGGCATCCGCACGACTGTATAATCGCACTTGGAAGGTGTTGGACTTCCTAATTCGCTTCTCCATTACTTCCATGCATTTATCACTGAACATATTTTGCCCATCCTCAACAGACGTGTACACCTCAATTCGGTTTGTGAAGTATTTGTTCGTTACGCCAAAGTATATGTTGGACTAGCGCGGATATCGGGAGGCCACGTATACCCTTGTAAATACCATTGAGGCTCTCAACCATGTTTGTTGTCGTTATCCCATATCTGTGTCCCTCGTCGTGGGACATCGTCCAATGCTTCGGATCATGACGGTATATCCAATTCGCACTAGCATGATTTCCCTCCAACTGCTCCAGCTCGTTCATTCTCCGTGTGTATTTGCGTAATTGGAAAGTACGGGCAACACTCCAGATTCTTTTTTTTATTTCAGTGTTGTGAAAAGTGTCGTTGTAGTTGCTCATGAAATGTCGCACACACCATCGCCACTCCCACTCAAGTTGGGGTCCATAATCCTCCATCGCCCTTTTTATTCCAGCATGTCGGTCGGATATTATGGCCAGCCCCCTACGTTGGGTGACATACATTTGTAGACATTGAATGAACCAGGGCCAACTACGAGTGTTCTCAGACTCGACAATTGCGAAAGCGAGAGGCATGATCTGTCGATTTCCATCAATAGCAGTGGCGACGAGCAACGTCCCTTTGAACTTGCCTTTCAGGAATGTGCCATCAACTTGAATAACGGGGAGGCAGTGGTTGAACCCAATTATGCATGGGGCAAATGACCAAAATACACGCTGGAAAACAGAAACATCTTGGACTGTCATGCCCGTTTCTGTGACTAGTGGTCTCGTAACAAATCGGTACACTGTGCCAGGATTCCAATATTCGATTGCACGTAGAAGGCGGGGTAGGTCTTTGTACGAACCGACCCAGTCGCCGTAAACTTCAGTTAATGCCTTCTGTTTTCCATGCCAAGCTTTCTTGTACGAGATCTTGAAACCCACCGACTCAGTGATTTGAGCTTGTATTGTGCTAATCTTGAGAGTTGGATCTGCTTGTATTAGATGTAGTATGTGGCTAGCGACATATGAGCTATCCAATTGGTGATGATCTTGGACGATGGTACTTTGCAAGCATACATGGTGCATCTCCGCGGTACGTATGGACCAAAAGTCTTTTTCTTTTGACTGAGCAGCACGTACGGTCCACTTGCACTGAAATGTATCAGCATTCTTGCATTTCACAACGAGTAATCGCTTCTTCGAGTCACATACCATGTACTCAAAATTACGTTGCAACGCATATTGTTTCAGTGCCGCTTGAACGTCCCTTTTGGTCTGGAATATCATACCCTTGATGAAGTCCCTTGAAGGGTCCCAATATGGGATGTCTGGAATTTCGGGCATATCGGTTGTGGCGTACATGGGCTGGCCGATCATCGTGTAATGCTCAGTGGGGGGCATATGTTGCCTTTCAGCAACCTCAGGATCGCCATCTGAGTCATCAGTGCTAACGTCCTCGGACTCGTCACTCGAGTCGTATTGCTCGCTCGGTGGTGGGCTCGAATCTGAATGAATGTTGTACAATCCTTCATTTTGCGATGAGGGTCCGATGTTTTCATGACTGGATGTCCTCCCAATCTCGGTAACACGCTCCGCAATATCGTCCCACGACTCACTGCATCGGCCAAATAGTTATTACGTACGAAATATGAGTAGGAGCCATCGTTATGAAATTAAGAAGTAATGCTTTATTACCTTGTAATCGTATCAACATAAATCTCGGCATATTCAACATCTGGATTATTTTGTAGTGTCTCGTATATCATTTCCACATCATCATCGTGACTGAGAGTGATCGGGATGTGTGCACGGGTATGATCGCTGTATGCTGGCATTCTATACGTTAGATATGCTGGCTGTTCATGCTCATCGAAGTGTATAGATTCGGTAATTAACTCTAGCATTTCACTGAAACTAAGCTTCCCTCGTTGCTTTAATTTTTTTGACGTGGCCACCTTTGTATTCCACTCCGTTTGATGTGAAGTTAGTCTCCCCTCCCCAACGAACAATGAGCACATACTTTCCTCCCATTCTGTACAAAGAACTATGGACATGTATCAAACTTACTATTAAAAGCATTAGAGATAAATTCATCTTGTATGGGTTATCAATTACAAAATAAAAACAACCAAAGCGTCAAACAACATGAATAGCAAATAGTACACATTCAACACAAACTTACTGCAGAATGCTACAAATGGCGTTGAGGGAAAATCTCTTACGAAGTCGGAGGACTAATAGTTTTGGGAAAATGTTGGAGGAGTTAGTGGTTCTTCCGATACGAGATATGACAATATATATAACTTCATATTTGTGGAGTACAGCTACGAAGCTCAAATAATTGCGTGTAAAACGACACAATAATGGGCTCGTGATAGGAAACAATATGATGCTTTTCCAAAATCATGCATCAGATAGCCCCTATAACTCCCCACCACTTGAAATGATGCATCAAATAGACACTGTTGAGGGATTCCCACGCCAAGTAATGCCAAACATCTGATGGGAGGGGAGTTGAAAATCAGCACCTAAATCGCCACTTATAGTGGCGATTTTACTATGAAAATCGCCACTATAAGTGGCGAATTTTAGGGCTAGAAAACCATAAAGGCTTTTGGCCCCAAAATCGCCACTTATAGTGGCGATTTTACTCTGAAAATCGTCACTATAAGTGGCGATTTTGGGGCTGAGCTGATATCGCCACTTAATTTGGCGATGTGCGCGTCCAGTCAGCACACACAAGCCTACTTTGGGAATTGACCGTAGAACGAGCCTATTTTTGGAATTGAATTTTTGCAGAAGCCTATTTTTGGAAATAATCCCTGTTCATCTTTCTTTTTATTTGAATTCCATGGATCATACGACGAGTGGCAAAATTTAAAGTTCACACCTTTGATCTGCCAATTATTATTACGTATAATTATTATTAAAATAATATATAAATAAAAGATAGGCCACCCAGATTGGAGTCGTTCGTTGCTGTACTATTATTTTCTGTGATTGTGACTGCTTCTTTTGTCTCTACTCTACTGTTTAAAAAAACAAACCGCATAATTCCACTAATCTCATATTTAAACTCTTAATTCCTCTGCTACTCTTTCTCCATTCCTCCCTCCATCTGCTCTCTCTTCTTTACAGATTTGAAGGAGGGACAATATGGGAACTAACTCAGTTCCCTGCATTTCTTCTTCCTCTGCTGCTTGTCCATTTCATTACTTGGTTTGTTGAAGATTGCAGAATGCACTGTGACCTACGACAACAAGGCCATTCTCATCAATGGCCAGAGGAGGCTCCTTCTCTCTGGCTCCATTCACTACCCCAGAAGCACCCCTGAAGTACATTTCCTTCTTTCTCTGTTTATTTAAGTGTTTTTTGGTTCTTGGGTCGAAAAGGATTTAAGATTTCATGTTCTGGGGTTGGTTACAGATGTGGGAAGATCTCATTCAGAAGGCCAAAGATGGCGGCTTGGATTGTATTGACACTTACGTTTTCTGGAATGTACATGAGCCTTCCCCTGGAAATGTAAAGCTTTACCCTTTATTTCTCTATTTTGGATATTCTGTAGCTTCAGGGGTTTTAAATGGCTTGTTTCTGGTTTTTGTTTTGGTTGGCAGTATAATTTTGAAGGAAGATACGACCTTGTAAGGTTCATTAAGACGATTCAGAAAGTTGGGCTTTATGTTCATCTCCGCATTGGACCTTATGTTTGTGCTGAATGGAATTTTGGGTATCTCTTTCTTCATCCTTTGCTAGCTTTTCTGGAATGGAAACTCTTTTTTTTTTTTTTTCTGATTAATTTGCTGTCATTTACATTTTGCTTCCTCTTGGCAGAGGATTTCCTGTCTGGTTGAAGTATGTCGACGGCATCAGCTTCAGAACAGATAATCAGCCTTTCAAGGTTTTCTTTTGTTGTCTGTTCATCTGAGAGTAGAAGATGAGAAAATGTTCACTTGATTCAGTTAATTGTTTCTTACTTTTCTTTGTTTTCTGGGTTTGAAGGCGGCCATGCAAGGTTTCACTAAGAAAATTGTTCAGATGATGAAGAATGAGAAACTCTTTGCATCACAAGGTGGTCCCATCATTCTCTCTCAGGTATGTAATGACGATTTGCTTAAAAGGTGAATTACATCGGATATTGAAGCTTTAAATCCAGAAAAAATTACCTGCATTCTTAAACAAAAAGGATGTCAATCCCATTACTGAAGATACGAGAATTGAAACTGGGTATTTGAGACATTGAACAAAGAGATTAAAGGTCGGTGGGTCACAGCCTTTGAGTCTGATTTCTGTTAAAGTTTGATTTTTTCTGCAAAATATGTTATTAGATTGAGAATGAGTATGGACCAGAGAGCAAGGCATTTGGGGCAGCTGGTCATTCTTACATTAACTGGGCTGCAAAAATGGCTGTTGAGTTAGACACTGGAGTTCCATGGGTGATGTGTAAAGAAGATGATGCTCCTGACCCCATGGTAGGCTAGATCTCAAGCTCTTCACTTTCTGAGATGACAAAGTTTCCTTCACTGGTACCTGGTCTTTTTATCCTCTGATTTATGTTCTTATTTGAATCTTTTTGAAATAGATAAATGCATGCAATGGTTTCTACTGCGACACTTTTACTCCTAACAAGCCTTACAAGCCTGTACTATGGACAGAGGCATGGAGTGGCTGGTAAGTGTTGATGTCCTTCCAAGCCAGCTCTAACAAGTCCTTGAAGTTTTGGTTCGTTGATTGAACTAATTCTGTTCTTCTGATTTGATGACAAAAGGTTTACGGAATTTGGAGGTCCGAACCACCAGAGACCAGTTGAAGATTTGGCATTTGCAGTTGCTCGTTTCGTACAAAAGGGTGGCACGTTTATCAATTATTATATGGTTAGTTAGTTGCTTACTTTGCATCTCTACCTGGTTTTGAAACTACTGCCATTCTAGGGTATAAGATTTTTTACAACAGATTATGAATATGATCTGTGACAGTATCATGGAGGCACTAACTTCGGTCGATCAGCTGGAGGCCCCTTCATTACTACTAGTTATGACTATGATGCTCCAATTGATGAGTATGGTAAGTATCAATCATCCCAATGATAATCATTTTGGCTGTCTTTGCTTGATCTGATCAATCTCTTGACGGGTTGTACATCGATCTGGTCTATTTCGTGACACTATTTTCCTCAAAGTTCTTTACAAACACCAATCTGGTCTATCGATCATTTTTCAGTAGAACATTAGGATGAATCTCGAGTATTGATGTACCTACATACATAGGTTATATAATCTCGAGTTCTTCTCTAACCTTTTTTTTTTTTTTGCCCATAGGCTTGATTAGGGAACCTAAATACAGCCACCTGAAGGAGCTCCACAAAGCTATTAAATTGTGTGAGGCAGCTGTGGTCTCCTCTGATCCAACAGTAACTCCACTGGGAACTTACCAACAGGTCTGTCATTTTTTTATCTGAAAGTTAAATCCCTCCCCTCTGTTTATTCGAATGAAACTTAGAACAGTCGAATGTTAAACATTACAGTAACAATCATTCTCCAGGCTCATGTGTTCTCAGGGAAGGGACATTGTGCAGCTTTCCTAACCAATTATCATCCAAACCATACTGCTAAGGTGACTTACAACAATTTGCCCTATGATTTGCCTCCCTGGTCCATCAGCATCCTTCCGATTGCCGTACTGTAGTCTACAACACTGCAAAGGTGAGTTTATACTCTTGCTAAAATCTCACACAACTGAAGAAAAGGTGATTGATTTTCACAGTTCTCTCCATGTTATTCTAAAATGTTAATGTGTAAACTGTATTGTAGTTGGAGTTCAACCATCACATGTCCAGATGTTGCCAACTGGTTCTAGATTGCACCCATGGCAAACTTACGAAGAAGATATCAACTCTGTTGAGGATAGTTCAAGGATGACAGTTTCGTGGACTCTTGGAGCAGATCAATGTCACTAGAGATAATAGTGACTACCTGTGGTACATTACCAGGTTAGTCTTCATCAAGGCTTAAACTTGTGACCAAATGGTTGAGGTTTACGAATTTCAAAGTAAAATCATCATTGGAGCTATAGAAAGCATAATTTTTTTCGGTATGTTCTTGGTTCTGAATCAAGGCGTTTGAATGTTCAATCTGTTCTCTTTTCCAGTGTCCGCATTGGATCATCTGAGCCATTTCTCCATGGTGGACCTAAGCCAACACTCAGCGTGCAATCAGCAGGCCATGCCCTCCAGTTTTCATCAATGGACAGTATTCTGGTAAGTTAGTTACTCTACTGGTTTGTTTCAACTCATAAAGCCCAAGAATTCCCATGAGAGAAAAGCTCAGTAACACTGTTTTCAATACTAGGATCTGCATTTGGGACCAGAGAAAACAGAAAACTGACCTTCACAGGACCTGCAATTTGCGTCATGGAACAAATAAGATCGCATTGCTCAGTGTAGCAGTTGGGTTACCGGTTAGTTCCCTTTCCCTCCCTGAACTGCACAACATTGGCTATCAAATGCAAGAACTTTACTAACCAACACCATTGCTTCGATTCAAATTGTTCTCAGAATGTAGGATTCCGGTTTGAGACATGGAAGACAGGGATTGAAGGACCTGTTATGCTACATGGACTTAAAAAGGGGGATAGAGACTTGACAAGGCACAAATGGACTTACCAGGTTTGTTGGTTAAATTTTGATCTCCCAGCTGCCATTCTATATATGACAGCAATACATCTCTCATAATTATATGGTTGTTTTCTTAAACAGGTTGGACTACGAGGCGGGGGCGTTGAATTTGGTGTCTCCAGCTGGGTCTCATCTGTCGAATGGGTTCAAGATTCTCTAGCTTCACGAGGAAACCAAGCTTTGAAATGGCACAAGGTAAAACATTGAATCAAAGTGTGCATATAAAATTTTCAAATTGTCTAATGTGACTTATAGTGCTAGACTGGTAATCGAATGTACAATGTGCTGCAGGCTTACTTTGATGCACCTGGAGGAAATGAGCCACTGGGTCTGGACTTGGGGAGTATGGGGAAAGGCCAAGTGTGGATAAACGGGCAAAGCATAGGGAGGTACTGGATGGCTTACGCGAAAGGTGACTGCAGCAATGGATGCAATTATGCAGGAACGTATCGGGCCCAACAGGTGCCAACTGGGTTGTGGCAAGCCAACCCAGCAATGGTATCATGTTCCAAGGGCATGGCTGAAACCAAGGCAAAATTTGCTGATAGTGTTAGAGGAACTTGGAGGAGATGCATCAAAGATATCTCTAGTGAAGAGAATGTAGTAACCAGGACTCTGAAGCAACTGGTATACGCATATCTTAAAGTGCAGCAATTGGTATTTATATTTTATACTACACGTTCTACACATACACGGGAGAAGAAGGAGAGCAGGGGTGATGTTTATAGGTCTAAATGCAAAGAAATTCCTTGAGAGCTTCGGTAGAAAAAATGTCGATTTCGCATCTGGAAAGATATGTTTATGAGTTGATAAAAACGTGTGTTGTGCAAGAAGTCCACTTGTCCATGTTTGATTTTGATTATTTTAATTAATATTCTTCAAGCAAGTTGACTATGTAGATTTGGGTTGATGCGGCGATGAGATAAGTCTAATTAATGATATTTAATCTATTTGGGTAATGAATTCAAAGAATGGGTATGTCAGATAGATTTTGTCCACTCCGGCTACCATGCCTAGAGTTTCCTTATTTTATTTCATCCATAGCGGGAGCCCCCAATCATCCTTACACGAAATTTAAAGTGTTTATATTAGAGATACAATCGTGAGGTAGGATGTCTCTCTGTGCTGCTCCTGCTATCCCATCTGTCACCTTGTTTGATGTCCTTGAAGGAATTCCAAGAAAATTCTATCATGAGCAAGTAGGATCCTTTGCATCTGAAGCAACCATGTGAAGCACTACCATGACCAGAACCTTGCCTCCCTTTAAGGGCGTTAACAAGTACTTGGCAGTCGGAAAAAATAGTAGAGTTAGTCGGTATATCAGCTGCCATCCTGGAAAGCCTCCAGGAGGGTCTTTGCTTCGCCACTAATGCAGATGAACGAGTAAGCCTTCCCACCTTCCCGTCGATCACCTGCTCATGGAGGTTATACATAATCACCCCATATCCCGCCATAGAAGAAGATTGGTCAAAGGAACTATCACAAAAGATCTTCTGATGTGCTGGCACATTCAGAGGTGATCGTGCTCTGGATTCCCTTTTCAACAAGTGATTTTAGATTCTAGTTGGAGCTAAATTTCGAATATGATTTTAGATTCTAGTTGGAGCTAAATTTGGTTTCAAAAGAAATTTTATATTTTTGTTGGAGCTGAATATGGGTAAAGAAAGGAATTCAATTATGAAGAATTGGACGGACAATTAGAAAAGGAAAACAAGGAATTTGAAATGTGACGAAAACTGTCAATTCTGCCTCCGAATTCATGTCAGGAAACTTGGTGGATAGTGGATACAGGATGAGTTAAGGCACTGAGTTGAATTATGTAGAATTAAAAACAATGAAAATTTACATATTATTAGAATTCTCGACAGTGGCATGGGCATGGCCCGAGGGAGTCCCCCCAGGTCCGCAACTGCTCCCTAGAGTAAATCATAGGAGTCTACTTTGTATCCACTTTGCGTAACAACTACAACTGTTTCAAGACTTATTTTGCATTTACCATTTCGACAACTATGTTTTAGGCGATAAGAATTTTCTTAACATTGTTGTCATCTTAGTGTTTTGATCTTGAATGTCTATGATCTGCTTGGTTATTGTTTGAGCATTTATTGAGTTATCTTCGAGTTGTGACCCTCCCGTTGCATTCTTAGCATCCTCCTCTAGTACATCTTCACCAGCATAGTGTTATAATGCATGTCAAGAATCAATTTTGCTTACAAAGTAGATGTCCTACTCCGAATCTGTATTATTGTTTTTCTAGGGATTCTCTCAATGCCTTAACCCGCCTTCTCGTTGAATTTACTCATTGGGTGTTATCCATATGTTTAACCATTGAGTTGTACAAGAATCTAATTCTTCGATATCCTCTATCCAACACACCATTTTTTATCCCGGAATGGGTGGTCAGAAAAAAGTTATGACAAACAACCGTCTCGTGATAAGGAGTTGCATTACTCTACATCCATTTGGTTTCGTCTTGAGAGAATATCTTGAAAGGTAAAGAAGAAAGTAAAGAAAGAATTAAAAGCGTATAGACAGGCTTCTCCAACAGTTGATGCCTGAATTGTAAACTAACACTAATATACCCTAGACTACCATCATCATCTTCCATAGTAATACAATTATCAAGATAAAGCAACGCATGAGAAGCAGAGATGGTTCACTTAATGTACAAAATGAAGAATGAACCATTTTTCAATTAAATGAGTAGGAAAGTTAGACAAAATGCCAAACACACAAAGAAACAATCAGGACCTTTTTTGATGTTGATGAGATTATTACATGGTTGACAGAGCCAGAAGGAAGATTACTGTCACATAATTACAGTTTCTCAGATTGAAAGACTAAAACTGGACATCAATTTCTTAAAGTGAAGGATGATGATTCAATGTGCTTCTCTCAATGAAAACAGTAAATTGTTGCGAGGACAAAGATTTGATAATAACATACAAACTGAGGACGGATATCATCCATTCATGAGAGTTCAATAACAAAGCACCATAGACACATAGTAATACATTACACAGAGGACATAGATACAGTCACAAACATACTTCTACAATTCTTGAAAACAGAAACAGCTGATAAAGAGAGGATTGATGCGCTCAAGCTGAAGCAACCTCGGTTGCTGCGTGCTCTCAACACCAGCAACCAATTCCTCCTTCCTGGCACCAATAACCTTGTCTACAATTTTGCCCTCCTTGAAGAAGATAAATGTCGGCATGGCCTCCACTTCAAACTCCGCAGCTACAGTCTGGGTTAACAATAAGAGACAGAAACACCCAATTCAGTTACAATCCGCAGATTACAAGTGAGTAAAAGATAGAGGCTTTAGATTTGTGGTTTACCCTCAATTCATCCACATCGACCTTCAGAATAAGACATTAGCTTCTTCTTGGCTAAATCTGCTAGGACTGGTGCTATGAAGCGGCACGGTCCCACCACGAAGCAAGTGAAATCAACCACAGCCCTGTCCATAAAACATTACAATTCAAGTTGCGATAAATTTGCAACTTTATCAACCAGAAGACGGAATCACTGTAATCAATCGATAATTAGAAGAACCCATATCGTTAAATCGAAGCAAAAAACCAATTTCTAGGGCAAAAACACCAGCTTTTATGAGATGCTGAACCAAGCAGACAGATCTACAGAAACTGAAGAACGTAACAGGAGAAGAAGATGAAAAATTTACCAGTTTCTTGGACTGCGAAGCACTTTCAAATTTCTCCTTCCAGATTTCAACGGTTGGTGCAGCTAATCACTTGCCCTTCTTCGCCATTTTTTTTTTTTTTGGGGGTGGTGAAGCTAAGAATCTGATTGTGAGCAAAAGATCTTCCTTTTTGGCGTTTCTTCGACGCTGATTATATGAAAAAGTTCGCTGGGATTGATTGGATGTGTTTTGGCGTGAACTGACGAGCTTATAAATACTAAGCCCGTTCGAGGAAGTTCCGTAAGGCACCCTAGATAGTTTGTCAATTCGATGCCTGCCATTATTACTATAGGCATCTGGATGGGGAAAGGGGTTTT
>JAVBHU010000236.1:0-30065 GCA_034768395.1 Linum lewisii | reverse complement strand
TCCTTCCAGGGGCTTTGCCCACTTTGTATCCTCTTCTTTCAATTAATGAAACTGAACTTGTCAAAAAAAAGGAAAGGGAGAATATATAAGGTTTATGTACAAGGTATAAACCCAAAACCTTTGCGTAAAATGGAAGCTTGAGTCCAGAAATACAGAGAAGTAGAAGAAAGAATCAGATGAGGCTAAATGGGATATCTTCAATCAACTGGATTCCAAATTTTTCGAGAAAGAGAAAAAGGAAAGAGGAAGAGAGGGGAATGCACAACTGATGTGAAAATGAAGAAGGAAACTGAAGAGAAGCCTTGCAGGATTCCCGAGTTTCTTCCAACCATGGGGCAGTCGCAAGTCACATGTACAAGATAGTGAGAGGTTTCGGGGGAGCATTTTTCAGAAGAGAGAGCGAAGGAGGGGAAGCATGGAATCTAGAAGTTTGAATGAGAAAAAGTAGCAAAGTTAAATCAACAAGAGAAAGTGAAGGAAAAAGGAAATTGAAGGAAAGACAATGTGCACTCGGATATGTAGTGATGGGGAAGAATAAGGCATCACCAATCAATCACTATATCAGAAATGAAAAGACAGGTCCAACCAAAATGATTCAATGACAACAAAAAAGGTAAAATGAAGGCTAACAAAAAATTAGAATCGAACCAGAGTAGAACAAAAAAGAATTAAAATAAGACTAAGAAAAACCTCTTAATGAACAGTGCACACTTAATAATAATAATAATGTTCTTGGGATAGTTCTATATTCCAAGAAATTCAAACTAATGATCAAATGTCTTATTTCCTAGATGATAGTCGTGATTGAGTTGTGAAGGGCTTTCTTATGTGCGATCAACATGGATTGAACGTACAAAATCGTCTCAACTATTCCCAAAAAAATCGAATCAACACACTTCGTTCAGCCCGATCGAAACCTTCTTAGATTAGGTCATAGTGAACAATTTATTCAACTGAAGTAAAAGAAAAAAATTTACCACCAGCTGATTAAACAATGATGGAAGCTTGTAGTGATCCATCGGAGCTCCAATATCCCTAGAGATGAAGATACTTGTAGACTAGCTCGGACTCTAAACATAAACACTGAAACAGAAGTTTGGGTGAGGTTCAAAAGCCAATATATCACAGAACTGGTAGTTGTGCCGTAGACAGCAAGAGAAGTAGGGAAATTAGTTGGTTGTAGTTAGACCATCCGCACTCATGCAATTCTTTTTTTTTTTTTTTTGAAACTGAGAAACTTCAATTTAAAGCCCATGAGGGCACATACATCGTTACAAGTGGGGATCTGGTTCCACCATTGAGATGAGAGATTTCCAAGTCTAGCTAACTTGGCTACCCATCTGCCTGAGAGTTAAACCTTCTGCGAATAAAATGAAAGGAAAATAAAGGGGTGAGATCGCTTGATCCTAGATATGTTTCCTAGGGTTCCATAGCAATCCCACGGCCATCATTTCTTCGGCCCTGAAAGGCAGTCGATAAGGGTTTTGCAGTCGAAAAAGATGTTGCAGTTCAGTGGGGAGCTAGTAGCGTAGAGGGCAGCTTCCAGCAGTGCACGTGCTTCGGTAGCAATAGGTGAGGAACTCAAGAAGCGCCCAGATCGTCCGTCACAAATTTGTCTGTCGATATTGGTGATAACCAAACCAAAAGCCGCCGTCTGTGTCTCGTCCAAGAAGGATCCATCACAGTACACACTCAGAGGAGCATTTGGCGGGGGGCAAGTCTGAGTCGGTGGTGGGGGATCTGAGCTGAGGGGCGACAGGTGAGGTTAGTGGGTCGGATGAGGGGGCCCAATCCAGGATATCCAAATCGATGGAGTCCGCGGTAACCGAGTCATTAGGTCTCTGGCTTCTGAAAATAAACCCAGTCCTTCCTTTCCAGATATTCCAGCACGTTGCAGCAATACTGTTTAAACGTGAGGGTCCCTAAGAGGCTTGGAGGTTGAAGAACCAAGAGGCGAAAGAAGTCGATAAGGCAGCCTAGAGAGCGACGGGTAGGACAGATCCCACGCTCTGCTCGCATGAGGGCAGAGGAAAAGGCAGTGGATAATGGATTCGTCTGGGTTGTTGCAGATATGGCAATGAGGGTCGGGAGCACACTTCCTTCGGTGAAGGTTGCTAGCTGTGGCAATGATGTCATGGACACAACGCCAGAGAAAAAAATGTATCTTTGGTGGTAGGAACAGACTCCAAAGCAGTTCCATTATTTTGCGTTGATAGAGCGTAGCCGTCGGTGGGGAGCTCTGTTAACTTCTCATCTTTTCCTGGCCACATGGTAAGCTGTTCTGACAGAGAAGGCACTATTCTTAGTATACTTCCATTTCCAGTCATCTTCCATATCGGTGGACCGATAGGGATTTTTGAAATCGCGTGGATCTGGTCAACGCCACAGAAAGTTAGAATTTTTTCCTCATCCCACCTGCGGTTGTGGTCGGTGATCCACTCATCGACGGTGCCATCTAGATGTGACCGAAGGCTAAGGCGAAGAGAGGGCGAACTAAGGATCCATGGGTCCTCTGCAATCGACGTGGTCTTGCCATTCCCAATTACTTTGATGGTGCCGAGTCTGAGGATGTCCCGAGCGTCGCACAAGCTTGCCCAGATCCACGAGGGTCGGGCTCCTTTTTTTGCTTGTAGGAAAGAGGTCTTATGGAAGTATCGGCTCTTGAGAAGACGTACCCAGGTGGCGTCGGATGACGTCAGAATTCTCCAAGCTTGTTTGGCCACCAAGGCCACATTGAAATCCTGAAAATCATGAACCCAAGTCCTCCCTCCCTTTTAGGTGCACAGAGGGCATCTGCGTGGCTCTAGTGGATTGACCGTTTATTCATAGCTCCTGACCAGAAGAAATTTCTGAGCATGGAATTCATTTGCTCGTTGTGGCCTTAGGTAGAAGGAAAAGGCTCATAATGTACGACGGTATATGGCCTGAACGACTGCCTTCAGCATTGTCTCCTTCCCCGCATGGGACAGGAAAGAGCTTTTCCAAGATTGTGACACCTTTTCCATTCGCTGTACCAAGAACTCGAATGTTTCTTTCTTGGATCGACCCCACTCCGTAGGGACTTCGAGATATTTAGAGTTTCCAACCTGGCAGCCCATCGTCCCTAGGATGGTCACCTTTTTGGTGTCATCAACGTTCTTGCTGAAGAAGATTGATGACTTTTCTGGATTTATCTCTTGTCCTGTGACCGCTCCGTATTTGCAGATTATGTTCAGGATCCTTCTCAGCTCGGTCGTGGACGCCTCCCCGAAGATGATGGTGTCGTCTGCGAACAGGCAGTGAGTGAGGCGAGGTCCTCTCTTGTTGAGCTTGATTCCATGGATCTCCTTTCTGGTAAACACTTCTTTCCACTAGGAAGGATAAGGCGTTGGTCATTAGAATGAAGAGGAATGGTGAGAGCAGATCACCTTGACGAATTCCTCTGGTGGGGTAGAAAGATTCGAGTGGTCTTCCGTTGAACATCACTGATAATCGCACCGTACGCACACATGATCTAATCCACCCACACCATGTTTCTGAGAATCCATAGGCTTGAGAAGATTGTCCCAGACAATCTCAGTCCACTAGATCATATGCCTTCCTCATATCGAGCTTCAGACACATATCTTTATTTTTACTGGTCCTTGTTTTGAACGAGTGGAGAACCTCATGGACAGTAATGATGTTATCTTGATCGCTCTTCCTGAGGTGAAGGTCGCCTGATTTTTTGGATGAGGATTGAGATCCATTTTTTGAGTCGTGAAGCCAGAATTTTTGAGATGATTTTGTACCTAAAGTTGCAGCAGCTAATTGGCCTGAAGTTTCCCATACCCATAGGGTTGGGGATCTTGGGTATAAGCACAAGGTGAGTTTCATTCCAACCGTCTGGCATAGCGCCATTCTGGAAGAAAAGGATAATTTCTCTGCACACTTGAGGCCGGATGGTAGGCCAGAAGCGACGGTAGAAATGACCGTTAAAACCATCAGGGCCTGACGATTGAGAAGCCCCAAGACTGAAAACCGCATCATGGATCTCTTCTTCCCTGAAAGGTCTGCAGAGATCCTCGTTCATTGATTCAGATACAATCGGGGGGATGTGGCCGAGCTGTTGAAGGTCGATAAGGTCTTCTCTTTGTGAACAAATCCATGAAAAAGGAGTTCGCCATTCCTTTGAGGTGAGGTTCCGCAGTTATCCAGATGCCATTAACATCCTGAAGCCCAAAAAATACAATTGCGTTGTTTCCTATGAGCCGTTGCAGCATGGAAGAACTTTGTGTTCTTGTCTCCGTAGGCAAGCCATTTGTTTTCGCTCTTTGGCTCCACCCCACCTCTTCTTCTTTCCACAGGTCCTCCAATTCAATCTTGAGTCTCTTCTCCTCCTCAACGATCTCTGTGGTTCGGAACAGGTTCTGGATGGCTGAGATTCTTTCTTTTATCTGGGTCTCTCTCTGATTCCTTCTCCTGTTAATGTTACGAGACCAACGGAGAAGTTCTTCTTTGCACGCTGAGAGATGAAGACTGCAGCTGGTTCCTGAGGTCCAATGTTTATTAATGATTTCTTCACATTCCGGGAGGGAAAGCCAGTGAATATCAAACCTGAACGGGCAAGGGTGTGGGGGTTAGGGTTCCTCAAGTTTAGCCAGAGGGGGCAATGGTCCGAGCCAATCATTTTTTCATGGTGGACGATGGCTTTATCAAAGAGGTCCTCCAAGATGAGTTCCCCAGACCGTGATCCAGACGTTCACGAATCTGGTTTAGGCCGAGTCTCTTGTTTGACCAAGTGAAGGGTTCTCCTTGGTAGCCTAAATCCATGAGATCATTCGTTCTGATGAAATTTCTGAACGCGAGCGCCGACGAAGCTGAAATCCCGTTTCCACCCTCCTTTTCATAACCATAGCAATGGCGTTGAAATCACCAATCAAAAGCCAAGGATCAGTACTTCCTCTTTGAAGGTTGCTAACCTCTTCAAGCATACTAGTTCTATCTACTATATTACAAGGGGCATGGATGAAGGTACAAAAGAAATTACAATCAAGCGTAATGGCTACATGGATAAAATGTTTCGAGTGACAAATTATCGTAATGGGGATGTCAAGAACCCACCATAACGCGAGGCCCCCCGCCCGTTCTAGGGGGTTAACATAGAAACCGTTGGCGTAATTCAAAAGTGTCCTCTTCCTTTCCATAAACGTGACGCCTTGCTTCGTCTCCGTGAGGAAGATGATGGATGGGCGAAGATTGCGAACAAGGTTTCGCAAATGTTTTGTTGTGAGGCGTTGCCCAAGGCCTCTACAATTCCAACTTAAGAGACTCATTGTTGGCGAGGTGGCTCGCCCCCCAAACTGCTCTTTCGGTTCAGCATTAGGATTATGATGACGTTAGATTTACCGCGTTTATATCGCCACATTTGAACGACATTCCCCTTATTTGACTCCGAATTGTGATGAACTTGAATGACTTTTATGAAAAATATGTTTTATCTCCCGTTGGCCCTCTTTTGGGCAATTTGATGTTGTTTCGAGTTGTTTTTGTTGAGATTTCAGGTTACCACGTTGTGGATGACTTTTCTACGAGCTCGGCACTTCAAACGGGGATCAATTTGGAGTTCAAACGGAGCGGGAATCATCAAAAGAGCTGAAGGTCATTTCCAAGGGCAAAAGTGCGCCTAAATCCATGAAAAGTGCGCCGGCGCACTTTTCTGGTGCTGCCAGGCGCACTTTATTTTTAGTCTCCTGGAATTTTTCCATCGGCCACAAAAGTGCGCCATTTTCATGGAAAAGTGCGCCGGCGCACTTTTTAAGTGCTGCCAAGGCGCACTTTATTTTTAGTCTCCTGGAATTTTTCCATCGGCCACAAAAGTGCGCCATTTTCATGGAAAAGTGCGCCGGCGCACTTTTTAAGTGCCACCGGGCGCACTTTTTCCCAGGACGGATTTCGGAGAGTAAAACAGGGTTTTCAAGGAGAGACAGACAGACTTCATTCTTCATTCTAATTTCGACGAACCAGACACTCTCGAGGAGGATTTTGAAGCTTTGAAGTGACGATTAAGCGAGGAGAAGCGAGGATTAGCTCAGGAGTTTCTAGGATTCGACAGGATTAGGTTTACTCGGAGTAAGATGTCTTCTTCTCCAGTTCTCTTCTTCTTTGTTTCTGCGATTTCTTCTGTAGCGATGTCGAGCTAAACTCTTTAGTTTGTTCAGATTAGATGAAACTCTAGTGAGATTTTGTATGGATGATGTCGGGTTTCTAACCCGTTAATGTTAATTGAAGTTTATTCAGACATGTGATGAGTTTTTCTCTTAAACCCTAATTTGAAGCTCTAAGAATCCGTTGATTGACCATATCGTAGGATTTTGTTTCATCTTTGATTTGCGGTTCTGACCATGGACGTAGATCATTCTAGAGTTTAGGAGGTCGTTAGGGTTGCCGGTGTCTTGACCATAGGGCCGGTGAAACTAATCTCTTTACATATCTTTGTGGCATTTCACTGTTCTTCGTGCGTTCTTGAGGATTTGCGAGTTATCTTGACCATAGGAACTTGTAGGTTTGATAGGATAGTTTCTCTGCGTCCAGACCATGGAGTAGAGATTACCCAAGGAAGTGTCGAGTCATCAAGTCTGATAAACTGAAATTGCATTGCATCATCCGTCTTAATCGAGCTAGAGCGGATTCGAGTCTGGACAAACGCCTTAGTCTATATTCAAATGTCCAATCTGCTTCACTTGTTTGCTTGTTCAATTTGCATTCTTAGTTTACTTAGTTCATTTTTTAAACCATTTCAAACCCAGCACGAAAACCCGAATTGCTTATTCCACAACTGTTGAGTAATAGAAAAAGAAAGACCCTAGGGAAAAACGATCTCTTTGGAGAAATCCATTGAGTTAAAACTAGTGTGCATTAATTTGCGCATCAAGTTTTTGGCGCCGTTTGCCGGGGAATCTTTTCTTTTTCTAGGAAAGGCATTGTGCGTCTAAGCTTTTCATTCACTCTCTTTTCATTTCTTATCTCCCACATTTTTGTATTACTTGGTATTTCTTGTTTTTGGCGTTTCAGGCAAGATTGCAGGTACGGAGGAAAAGCGGGCTAGTAAGCGCATAGCTGAAAAGGGTAGAGTCTTCTACACTCATTTCGGCACTACTCTGGTACCCTCCTCCTCCACCAGGACACCTAAAGCAAGGAAGAACCTCTTCACATCTACATCTACATCCTCGCCTACGCCCTCGCCTTCACCATCCACCATTGCTACTATTGATCCTCTCACAGATCCTCCTATTCCACCTGAGATAGAAGTTATGCGGCGGAAAGGACATTGAAGGATTACGACCGACCGACCATAGATGGGACATCTTCGAGCATCCAGATTCCCAACACGGGAACTCGGAATCTGCACATTCCATCTCACTTGATCAATATGATTCAAACGAACGGGAACACTTTCTCTGGAGGTGTTAATGAGGACCCGAATGCTCATGTGAGGAACTTTTTGAGGCTGGCTCATACAGTTTCCAATAATGAAGCGGATCATAGTGCAGTCAAGCTTCAACTTTTTCCCTTCACTCTGAAGGGTCAAGCAGAATTGTGGTTGTATGATCATCCTGCGAATCACTTCACTACGTGGGATGGTCTGGCTAAAGCATTCCTAGAAGAGTTCTTCTCCCCTTCTAGAACAGATGCACTCAGAGCACAAATTGCAGGATTCGAGAGTGGATCGAGGAGAACTTCTATGAGGCTTGGCAGAGATACTTAGGGCTTCTCCGGGCTTGTCCTCACCATGGATGGGATGACTATAACAAGTTCTCTACATTCTTCCGTGGCCTGGACTATGGGAAGAAAAAGGAGTTCTCTCTACAGCTGACTATGGATTTGAACAACATGACCGCAAACCGCGGCCTTGGATGCTTGCAAGAGTTTTGCCGCGAAAATCAAATCTCTCATGCACGTTAACCCAATGAAGATGGACAGCAGACATTCAAGAAAAAATAGGTTCTCTATTGATTCATCATACCCTGTACCCACAGTTCCTGCACCAGTGGATATTGTTAGAAGTCAGTTGGAGTTGGATAACTCGACTCTGGAGATGGAAGTACAAGGCTGAAACATGAGTTGGGAAGAGCTCAAATAGCTCCCGCATCGGGTGTTCCTACAGCTCCACCGCCAGGGTTCAAGATGCTTTCTAGAACCACTCCTTCCTCTTCTTCAACGGCGGCGACTGTAGCAGCAGTCACCGCCCCGTGTTCAAACTGTGGTAGTCCAGATCATACAGCAGAGAGTTGTAACTGGAAGATGAGGGTAACCCAGACCAACAACAAGAGGAGGTTGATTATGTTGGGGGACAGAACTAGAGGAATTACCAGAACCAGAACAACAATTTCAAAAATTCCAATGGTTACCAGAATCAAAACTCCCAATGGCAGAGCAGAGGGAACTGGAACAACAACCAAAATCAGAATCAGTTTCAGGGAGGAAATCAAGGGGGTTACCAAAGTATAATGGGAATCAAAATCAGAATTCCCAATGGCAAAACAGAGGAGGCTGGAATAACAATCAGAACCAGAACCAAACCAGAACCAGAACCAGAACCAGAACCAGAACCAGAACTAGAACCAGAACCAGAACCAGAATCAGGACAAACAACGGTGGTTCGAGCTCTTCTGCGCCTAAGACTTATTCCGAGATCATGTTGGAAAAGATTTTTGCTGTAACCCAATCAAACAAAGAGGACATCTCGCACCACGACTCTTCTCTCCAGATGCTTGCGAATCAGATGGCAGGAATCACAAATATGCTTAAGGAGAAGGGTATTGGATCTCTACCTACCACCACTCTCCCTAATCCGAACCAGAATGAACATGTGGGAGCTGTGGAAACAAGGAGCGGGAAGAAGCTCACAGATATTCCCATGAAGCAGGTGCCAACTCTAATTCCTCCTCCTCATCTCATCGAAGAAGAAGACGTGGAGGAAGAGGAACAAATTCAGCAGCCAAATAAGGAAGAGATACCGGTTATTCCCTCATCCCCTATACCGGTTACTAACCCTCACAAGCCTAAGGCACCTTATCCTGCCAGGCTTAATAAGGATCTCTACGATGCTCAATACCAGCTATTCCTTAAGATGCTGAACAGGGTTCACGTTGACATGTCGATGAAGAGAATGATTGTGACGATGCCGAAATTTGCCAAGTACATGAAGATGCTAGCCACCAACAAGCTGAAGTTGCAAGAACTCTTAGCTCTCACGGAGGAAGAACAAGCGAACTTCCCAGAGCTATTCGAAGACTTGGAGCTTAATGAGGAGGTATCTACCATTGTGCTAAATAAGCTTCCTATTAAGCGCCGCGATCCAGGTTCTTTCACTCTACCTTGTCGCATTGGTACTTCCGTGTTGGACGTGGTTTAGTGGATCTAGGAGCTAGCATCAATGTCATGTCATATAGCTTAGCTTCTGATATAGGAATGCTTGATTTTAAACCAACTCGCATGAACGTAAAATTAGCTGATAAATCTTTGCTGTGCCTAGGGGTATTTTAGAAGATGTAATTCTTGAAGTTGGACCATTTAAGTTTCCTACTGATTTTGTCGTGATTGATGCTCATGCTGATATGCCGTTGATTCTTTTGGTCGTCCATTCTTGTATTTAGCTGGTTCTCTCATAGATGTGCTAGGAGGTACTATAACTCTTAGGGTAGGAAAAGATCATGCTACATTTCGTTTAGAATAATAGCATTCAATTTCCTCACCACTACGATGACTTGTGTGCTGTTGAAGAAACTGTTACTGTGCTTTCTACCTCTGTGTTTACTAACCTAGTGAGTGAAGACTCGCTAGAGAAGTGTATTGTTTCTGGTCAGTTTGTTGATGCAGGAGCAATTCGGATGAACAGGTAGCATCTATGAGCATGTGTGAAGAAGAGGAATTGTGACCAGGTTCCGCAAACTGCTTTTACACCGCCACCGGAGCGTCGACTTTTGACTTCATATGAAGAAGCTCCGGAACTTGAGTTGAAGGATCTGCCTCCAAACTTAGAGTATGCATATCTGGGAGAGACTCTAAGCTTCCGGTCATAATTAATTCCACCCTCACTCAACCGCAGAAGGATGAGCTCATACGGTTGCTTAGGAGGCATGTGCGTGCTATTGCTTGGAGGGTGACAGATATTAAGGGAATTCATCCTTCCCACTGTATGCATCACATCTTCCTCGAGGAGAACCAGAGACCTGTTAGACAACCTCAACGACGTCTTAATCCAAACATGATGGAGGTTGTAAAGAAGGAGGTGATCAAGCTTCTGGATGTTGGATTATTTATCCCATTTCTGATAGTAACTGGGTGAGCCCGGTTCATTGTGTGCCTAAGAAGGGAGGCATCACCGTGGTACCTAATGCAGCGGGGGAGCTCATCCCTACGAGGACAGTTAACGGATGGAGAGTCTGTATTGATTACAGACGATTAAATGATGCTACAAGAAAAGACCATTTTCCCCTTCCTTTCATTGATCAGATGTTGGAGCGCCTGGCGGGTCATGAGTATTACTGCTTCCTGGATGGGATGTCCGGGTATTTTCAGATTCCCATCGCACCGAAGGATCAAGAAAAGACCACTTTCACATGCCCGTTTGGTACTTTTGCCTACCGCAGAATTCCCTTCGACTCTGTAACGCGCCAGCTACGTTTCAGAGATGCATGATGGGTATCTTTGATGAGCTCATTGGAGATGCTGTGGAGGTATTTATGGACGATTTCTCGGTTTATGGACATTCTTTTGAAATGGCTTGAAAAACCTTGAGAGAGTCCTTAAGAGATGTGAAGCCACAAATTTAGCTCTTAGCTGGAGAAGAGCTATTTCATGGTGACGGAGGGCATTGTGCTTGGCACAAAGTTTTGAAGAAGGGTATTGAGGTTGATCCGGCGAAGATCGACACCATTGCCAAGCTACCGCCTCCCTCTTCCGTCAAAGCAGTAAGAAGCTTTCTGGGTCATGCAGGGTTTTATAGGCGGTTTATCAAGGATTTTTCTAAAATCACCTTGCCTATGACTCGATTACTAGAGAAAAGGGTTCCTTTCCTCTTTGACGAAAAGTGCATGACAGCTTTCGAGACTTTGAGGAATAAGCTTATTTCAGCACCTGTAGTTGTAGCTCCGAATTGGAAACTGCCCTTCGAGCTTATGTGTGATGCGAGCAATTATGCCGTTGGAGCGGTCTTGGGCAGCGGATTGAGAAGCGGTTCAGGCCAATCTACTATGCCAGCAAGACAATGAATGAAGCTCAACGGAATTACACAACTACCGAGAAGGAGATGTTAGCGGTAGTCTTTGCCTTTGATAAGTTCCGCTCCTATCTTCTTTTTGCTAAAATTATTGTCTTCACAGATCACGCAGCTATCCGATATCTTATGAGCAAGGCGGATGCTAAGCCAAGGTTAATCCGCTGGATTCTCCTCTTGCAAGAGTTTGATTTTGAGATCCAAGACAAGAAGGGGTCGGAGAATGTGGCTGCGGATCATTTGTCACGATTGGAGGAGCATGAGCAGAGTTCTGGTGATAATCTACCGATCCGGGAAACTTCCCGGAAGAACACCTATTTGCTATAATGATAAAGGAGGCAGAGGTCCTTGGTTTGCAACCTCGCTAATTATCTGGCCACGGGTGAAGTAAGGGCGGACTTCTCCCGTCAAGAAAGGAGGAAGTTCTTTACAGAGGTTAAGAAGTACTTCTGGGATGATCCTTATTTGTTCCGGATTGGCTCTGATGACTCATCCGGAGGTGCGTAACTCTAGCGGAGGCTGGAGATATAATGGAACACTGCCATTCTGGACCTGTCGGTGGCCACCATGAGCAAACCGAACTGCTCGAAGATCTTGGCTTCTGGATTTTTCTGGCCTACTATCTTCAAGGATTGCCAAGATTTCATCAAGGCATGCGATGCGTGCCAACGAGCAGGGAAGATTTCTAAACGAGATGAAATGCCTCAACAAATTTCTGTGGTTGTTGAAATTTTTGATGTGTGGGGGATCGATTTTATGGGTCCTTTCACTCCTTCTTTTGGTAACAAGTACAACTCGTGGCTGTGGATTATGTATCGAAGTGGGTGGAAGCGCAAGCTCTCCCCACTAACGATGCCCGAGTTGTTGGAAAGTTCCTCAAGAAGCTGTTTTCCCCCTCGTTTTGGTGCACCTAGGACAATCATTAGCGACCGTGGAACTCATTTTCCAGGGTCAATTTGATAAAGTGTGCCAAATTTGGTGTTACTCATCGTTTGTCCACGGCTTACCACCCTCAAACGAGTGGTCAAGTCGAGGTGTCAAACCGGGAATTGAAACGGATTCTTGAGAAAACCGTCGATCAATCCTCTAAGGATTGGTCCACCAAGCTTGATGATGCGCTTTGGGCATATAGGACGACGTTAAAACGCCTATAGGAACCTCCCCATATTTCTGGTATATGGGAAAGCGTGTCATCTGCCAGTAGAGCTCGAGCATAGAGCCTACTGGGCCCTTAAGCTACTGAACTTGGATGCTAGTCTTGCAGGTGAAGAGAGGAAATTGCAGGTTCTAGAGCTTGAGGAATGGAGGAACCGAGCTTAGAGAGCTCGAAGATTTACAAGGAGCGTACCAAGAAGCTCCACGATTCACGCTTGAGGGAAGCAAGGAGTTTAAAGAAGGGGATCAAGTGCTCCTTACAATTCACGGCTGCATCTCTTCCCGGCAAGCTTAAGTCTCATTGGATGGGTCCGTTCACGGTCTCTAACGTCCTCTCTCATGGCGCTGTTGGAAATTTTCAAGGCCGGAGAAGAGCCCTTTAAGGTGAATGGACATCGTCTGAAGCTTTATGTAGCGGAGCGTTCATTGGTGTGACGGAGAAGGCTAGTCTCGAGGCACCGTAAACCAGGTATCGTCTAGCTCAAGACGTTAAACGATAGCGCTTCTCGGGAGGCAACCCGAGTCTGGAGTCTTTTATTTTATTTTATTTTTTTATTTTTTTCTTTTGAGTCGAGTCTGTGGTAGAGTCGTGCGTCAGTCTTGGTGTTTTTGTGGGAATTTTCTGTGTCTCCGTCGTCAAATTTGAGATCCTGGTCTTTAAAACGAATTCTGGATTTTAAAGAAAAAAATTTTGTCTCGTAGCAGGTCAAAATGTGCCCTTTTTACCAAAAAGTGCGCTGGCGCACTTTTACAGTGCCGCCGGGCGCACTTTATTTTCAGTCCCCTGGAATTTTTTGCCATCTTCGAAAAAAGTGCGCCTTTTTTCTGAACAAAAGTGCGCTGGCGCACTTTATAAAATTCCAGGCGCACTTTTTGTGCGCACAAACACCAATCCCTTCTTTCCCTCAGCCTTTTCGGATCAAACCCCCTTTTTTCCTTCTTCTTCTTCATTCAACCGAAGCAAATAGAGGAGGCTTCAGTTTTCCAAATTTCGGACCCAAACCTCCGATTTTAGCTCGATTTTCACCACCCCACACTTACCCATTCACCAAATCGAGTTCCCTACTGATTTCCGACCGTCCTCAACCGATTTTCCCCCTGATTTGGTCAAGATTTGAGCTAGGATCGAGCCAAAACCTAGTTTTTGGTATTTTCGGTCCGTTCATCGATTTTCTTGAGGATTTAGCCATCACTCATTTGAGGTAAGTGCTCTACACATCACCACGTATCTATTGCACTATTCCTTGCCGATTTGTGATGAGATTTTGGATTTGTGAAATTCGAGCTATGAACCCTAATTTCTGAAGTTTGTGATTAGTCAAATTGAACTTGGATTATTGCAATTGACCATCTAGTATAGTTCCATTTTGAATCGTGGGTTGTTTGGACTTCATTTGCTTGGTGAATTGCATGATTTAGGTTACTTTCCTATACCGATTTTCTGCAAATTGGGGGAATTTTGATTGTGAACGGATCCTAATGATTGATTTGGATTGATTGTAGCTTGAGGACGTTAGATTGAGAATTTTACCTCTCTTTGTGCATTTGTGCCGGTTCTTTGTGTTTGATGCTCCATGCTTGATATCGTGGCTATTTGTCTAAACCGTTGTAAGCATGAATAGATTCCAATGATTGGGTGGACTTATGTGCTATGATTGAATTGTGGCTTGAACATTTCAGCATGTTTGCTTTGTCTTCGCCCCATCGCCCTTACTTCAAGCTTTTAAGTGTGGGTGGGCTTTCCACGTGTCTAACTGAGTTGTTGCAAAAGTTGCAGATTAGGGACAGGGAAAGAAAAGCGATGCAATCACATTATGAGGAAGGGGATTCGTCTTCTGCACCACCACACACTAACACTCAGCCAGCTGCTAATGAGCGAGATTCTGATAGGGAGGAAGCTATGCCTATACAGCCATTTATTCCTGCTGCTGGCGGCAGACCGGATAACCTTCACCGTTTCATTCTCCAGCTTTCTGAGGAGCATTGGACGCCTTTCAGAAGATTCACCATCTTTCCCCCACTGTTGGAGCCCTCATCGACTTTTCAAGGAATTCAGGAAGCTTTTCCAGAGTTTTACAACAGGTTAATTTACAGGTTGCGACGGGGACGCCTACTCGTTATTGCCCAGGTTACAGATGCTGCACCTCTTCTTCCACTTCAAGAGTTTTGGTCTACTTTCAGTTGGGACACTAGGATCGTAAATCTCACTAAGCAGCATATTTGTTTCTCGTTGGTGGGCAGTGGTTTACCGAGTCGTACGATTCATTTGGACATCTTCTCGGGTTTTCCCCCTCAGAGCAATGTGGGACTAGCGGGACTTCAGGAGTCACCAGAGTACAGATTGGAATCCTCTGCTAAAAGTGGTTTTGAGTTAACTGGGATTGAAGGTGGGTTGACTACCAGTTCGTCTACCTATCGCTCCATTAGGTGCCCGGTGTGGAAGTTCTTGCATATGGTGCTCCGGCGAACATTTTGTCACAGGAGTACGGGGGCACCATTTTTATAATGAAGAGCTGCAGTTATTCAGATTATGAGCACTGGCATGGACTCCATCCAGGTTACGTGATCGCTTCTTTTTTTGGGAAACGAGTTGGGGGAGCTACCATTCCACGCTCTCTTCCTGGTGGGTGGTATGTTTCGAGGATCGTTGCATCAGCTGGATTAGCTGATCGCTGGCCAGCTGAGGTTTTTATAGATGTCGTTCCACCCAGGATTTCGGCACTCACTACTTGATCTCACTGGTTTAGTTCCGAGACCAATGATCCCCAGGAGAGCTAGACATGCCCGTCCGGTTGATGGAGCTTTGCCCGGCCCCCAGGCCACCGAGCCACCTCACTCGCCAGCGCCGATCCACCTCAGACTCCTGTCTTTGGCGATTCCTCGCAGCCTTTGACTTGCAGAGATCTGTCTTGCGGTTAGAGCAGTGGCAGGCCACATTCAACGAGGAGGGCACCCATGGCAGCAACGCATCGATGACAGGTTGGCGAGCTGGGACGCGTGGCGTGCAGATTTTGGTCAGGGATCCCTTGCTTGGCAGCAGGAGGTCATCCGCAATCAGGATGAGCAGCGTACCTGGCACACTAGGAGACTGCGTGGAGAGCGCAGCAGGATGCTCGTCATAACTTGTACCAGGAGCAGCACGAGGAGCAGATGGCGTTACTACAGCAGCTCCTGGATCGCCAGCCACCCCTTACGGCTCGACGGGGGACTCAGCGGAGCCGCGGACGACGGGGCTAGGGATCCGGACTTGACTTCAGGATTTCTTTATTTTCCACTTTCAGACTTGTATTTTCTTTTCACTTGTGTCGGATTTTGAGTGGGTTTGTGTTTGAGTCTTTGTTCAACTGTTATGTGGGTCGAGTCAGTTAAACCCTTGTATTCTGAATGATCTAATCGTGTTTGTTTCTTCCTTTCCCTGATCCTCTGGTTTATTGTTCCACTTTCTGTGACCCCGGCTCTGATCAAGACATGCGCTCTGGTTGTTCATTCATGCCATCTCTTGCACCCTCATGGTCTGTTTCCCGTACCCCTTTACACTTTCTTCACTGTTGTGCAGTCCATTGAGGACAATGTCCAAATTTAAGTGTGGGGTGGGGTTTTTGTTTGCATGTTTTGCCAAGTAATGGGCGGTGATTGTGCCTTGTTTTGTCACTCTTTCACAGCTTCCCATTCTCGGTAGCAAGTAATTTTCCACATTGCTTAATAACTTCTTGGATTGCCTACTGTCTTCCATATGGTGAGATTGATGTGGTGCTTCGGCTTTAACCAAATGTGTGTGTGAGAACCTGAATTATGACCATCTCCCATTCTTCTTGCTCTTAGTAGTCTAGGAGCTTGCCCTTATCGTGTTAGTGAACAGTTGACTTGTTAATGTGTAAGACTTGGTCTGTCTGACGCTCAAATTCTCTAGTTCAATGCCTGGATCGAGTCTAGATAAGGGATCTGTTAATTTCGTGCTTTAAGTTGTTATTGATTTTTCCCAATCAAAGAAAATCTGAAAAATGAATGGTTTGGTATTGAAGTGTGGGTCGATTCACGAGCTGGCATACGTGTCTGCCCATTGCTGTAGTCCCAAAGGGAAGTCTCAATGTGGCATTCTTCTTCTAACCTACTCCCGATCGTGGCTGGGGTCTAGGATAACGCGGAATTCCAAAGGTTTCCGGCTGCTCCGTACCCGGTAGTATCCACACTGTACCGCCCATTCGGGAAAAAAAAAAAAGATGAAGAGAAAAATGAAATTCTCTTTAATTTTGTTCTAGTCGTGTTCCCTTATCTAGCAAGTTTCCGGTTGCGTCCTAGAGTAAGTGTAGCGGAAGTAAGCGTTGTCTTGCCTTTACCAAGTCAGGTTGTTCACTAGTTCGTTAAAGTCTTGTTCCTCTTTCACTCTGGCAAAAGTTTGGTTCCTAATTGTGTGGTTAGTTGGGTAATCCTCTTGTTTGGTTGAAGCACCGTATACATCTTTCTAGGAACCAAGAGGTTTTCGGTTTGCTCATTCAAGTTGGTGCATTGTTGTGGTAAAATTCTTGTTTGAGGACAAACAAACGTTTAAGTGTGGGGTGATTTGATGACGTTAGATTTACCGCGTTTATATCGCCACATTTGAACGACATTCCCCTTATTTGACTCCGAATTGTGATGAACTTGAATGACTTTTATGAAAAATATGTTTTATCTCCCGTTGGCCCTCTTTTGGGCAATTTTGATGTTGTTTCGAGTTATTTTTGTTGAGATTTCAGGTTACCACGTTGTGGATGACTTTTCTACGAGCTCGGCACTTCAAACGGGGATCAATTTGGAGTTCAAACGGAGCGGGAATCATCAAAAGAGCTGAAGGTCATTTCCAGGGGCAAAAGTGCGCCTAAATCCATGAAAAGTGCGCCGGCGCACTTTTCTGGTGCTGCCAGGCGCACTTTATTTTTAGTCTCCTGGAATTTTTCCATCGGCCACAAAAGTGCGCCATTTTCATGGAAAAGTGCGCCGGCGCACTTTTTAAGTGCTGCCAGGCGCACTTTATTTTTAGTCTCCTGGAATTTTTCCATCGGCCACAAAAGTGCGCCATTTTCATGGAAAAGTGCGCCGGCGCACTTTTTAAGTGCCGCCGGGCGCACTTTTTCCCAGGACGGATTTCGGAGAGTAAAACAGGGTTTTCAAGGGAGAGACAGACAGACTTCATTCTTCATTCTAATTTCGACGAACCAGACACTCTCGGAGGAGGATTTTGAAGCTTTGAAGTGACGATTAAGCGAGGAGAAGCGAGGATTAGCTCAGGATTTCTAGGATTCGACAGGATTAGGTTTACTCGGAGTAAGATGTCTTCTTCTCCAGTTCTCTTCTTCTTTGTTTCTGCGATTTCTTCTGTAGCGATGTCGAGCTAAACTCTTTAGTTTGTTCAGATTAGATGAAACTCTAGTGAGATTTTGTATGGATGATGTCGGGTTTCTAACCCGTTAATGTTAATTGAAGTTTATTCAGACATGTGATGAGTTTTCTCTTAAACCCTAATTTGAAGCTCTAAGAATCCGTTGATTGACCATATCGTAGGATTTTGTTTCATCTTTGATTTGCGGTTCTGACCATGGACGTAGATCATTCTAAGTTTAGGAGGTCGTTAGGGTTGCCGGTGTCTTGACCATAGGGCCGGTGAAACTAATCTCTTTACATATCTTTGTGGCATTTCACTGTTCTTCGTGCGTTCTTGAGGATTTGCGAGTTATCTTGACCATAGGAACTTGTAGGTTTGATAGGATAGTTTCTCTGCGTCCTGACCATGGAGTAGAGATTACCCAAGGAAGTGTCGAGTCACAAGTCTGATAAACTGAAATTGCATTGCATCATCCGTCTTAATCGAGCTAGAACGGATTCGAGTCTGGACAAACGCCTTAGTCTATATTCAAATCTCCAATCTGCTTCACTTGTTTGCTTGTTCAATTTGCATTCTTAGTTTACTTAGTTCATTTTTAAACCATTTCAAACCCAGCACGAAAACCCGAATTGCTTATTCCACAACTGTTGAGTAATAGAAAAAGAAAGACCCTAGGGAAAAACGATCTCTTTGGAGAAATCCATTGAGTTAAAACTAGTGTGCATTAATTTGCGCATCAGATTAGGATCCACTTCCTCTGATGAGGGTGTGTCAAAGGTCAAGTTTCTGCTGATCTTCTTCTTTGTCCTCAATCTGGCATTCTTCTTGCCCTTATTACTTGGGAGTTTGGGGGAGTCCTAACTCGGCCGCATTACAGTTCAAAGAAATGCCAGAATTAACTTTTCTTTTCTTCTTATTGGGAGAGAGAGTTGCTGAAGGCCGAAGCTTTCCAGATGGGTAGGGAAAGTTGCATTTGTGGGGTTCTGTAGATAGGACTCAAGTTGGCTTCGGTGGTATTGGGGTTCATATTATGGGGGGATTTAAAGATAGGCTCCTGTGAAAATAAAGAAGGGGAAGGTGTGGGATTAATTTGGGTTGGGCTAAAGACTGGTATGGGGGAGGTGATGGGAGATGGGTTAAAAGTAGATGAGAATGGGCTTGGTTGAGGAGTTAGGGTGGGGTATAGTAGGATTTGGGCTGTGGTTGAGATTGAGCATATGGGCCGGCTGTAGTTCAAAGCCCGGTGGGGCAGCTGGGTCGTAGTATAGGTTCAGGTCCAAAGCTGGAAACATAGGGCTTGGGTTGGGTGTTGGGCAGCCGAGGTCGATTCGCCCAGTTTGGACAGGAGCGGTTGGGGTTTGGTTCATGGGTATTAGGCTTGCATCAGGGGTGGGTAACGGACAGTAAGAGGTCGGCGTTTCCGGGAAGAGATCCCTAAAAGTTGGAGAGAAGCTTTCTATGTCTATTGGTGTTGAAGAATTTGAAAAGTTACCTTTAGATGAAAGAGGATTGGTTGGTGATGGCACAGGATCGATGAAGATGGGATGGTACCCTGGAATGAGATAGAGTGGCTTCCAACCGACGACATCGGCGTTCCGTTCCTAACCACCGGCCTGACTTCGATCATGGTACCCGATGGGGAGCCGTGGAGAAGGCCTCTCGCCGCCTGGCTGCCCGCACTGTTCTCTTCTTCCCTCGAGTTGGTCAAGCGTATGGGATTCTCACGATTCCCTTTGTCTGACGGTCGGGATCGATGGGATCTCGCCGCTGAGTTTCCAGACGAAAACACAGATTGCCTACTAGCGTTCCTTCCTCTGGATCTGTTGTTTGAAGTTTCTTCGTCGGAGGCATCTGGGTCGGAGTCATAACCGACTTTCAAAGAGGGACGAAACTCTCCAGAGGATTCCCATCCCTTCCTTCTGCCATGTGATCATCCCTCAATGCGCAAACCGCCAACAGATGCCCGATTCTCCCACAATAGTAACACACCTCTTGTAGTTTATCGTACTGCAGTCTGATCTCCTGCTCTTCCAAATCAAATGCCACTCTTAGAGGAGTGTCAAGCTTCACGTTAGCAAAGACACGAACCACGAGATTCCAATGCTCCTGATTCAAGTCATTGTGGTTGATCTCCAGAACTTGGAAGATGGAGTTGTCTATGATCTTGATGTCAACCTCCGATCTATAAGCCATTGGGATGTTGTAGAAGCGAACCCACAGTGGCATCTCCTCAAAAACAGCTTCCTTAGGGTTCCCTAGCCCATCCTATTTTCGGACAGTAAGAAGGGAGTTGGAGATGGCGTAAGGTTGGTTCTCCCACGCGAAGTTCCTCTGGGCTTCATTTCGGAGTGAAATGACGAAGGTTCGTGGCCTTCTTGGGACCCCTCGAACGTGCACATGACCCAGAAGCTCTCAGGCCCTCCGAGTCGCTCCAATAACTGCTCCCAAAGTCATGATGCTACTGCCCACGCACCTATCCAGCATGAGCACTCCTGGTTAGTTCGGATTTGGGTTGCTAGGCTTCAATTTTAACTGCCTTTTAGGGAAGTTGAGATCTAGATTATGGGTTTCAGCTACCAGAGAGTTAACCTCCATTGCTCGTGTTGTCATAGAGAAACCTTGGCTATGTAGATAGAGAGATTTTTTGGGGGTTCTGGATTGGTAGATGAGTGAAAATGAGCTGAGCTCTCTTGCAATCCTTAATAAAAGACTCTCTCCCACATAAAGCTTCCACTCTCCGGACATTGCTCATAAATAGATTTGATGGGGGGAGATGGTGGACAGCCAGCCGAGGGAAGCTTCTCCGGTCTAATCATTCTTCTCTTCTTCTTTATTTTTCCCTTCAGCGCAACCATTCCTTTATTCCCAGAATGATCTCTCCACTGATGGAAGATCTTGAGATGGGAAGGTGAAGCTGCGGAGCAATAAATGCTTGGGGGCTCAAGCCGTTCGGCCGCCGGAATAAGGTTCCATCCCATTAATGCGTTTGACAGAGAGAGAAGGCTGGAGAGCATTTCATCATGGCCATCCTTTAAGACTTCCAAATCCCCATGAGGGATTAACATGTCCCCAGGGGAGAAATCAAGTCCCAAAAGGGAGATAACATGTCCCCGGCGGGGAGGAATAAGAACCAACGGGAAGGAAGAATACATGACAGAGTTGAGAGCATTTTGAAATATCTGTAATACGTACTGCGGCCACACGTCGATCAAAACACTCATGCGATGCACTTGCAATTCACTTGCAATTGCAAAAGTGGTCCTCACTGCCACCTCAACCATTTTTGCAATCTACTCACTTTTAATTTCATTCACTCTACACCAATGCAATTCAATTTGCAATTTCAATTGGTGGGACCACACTCTCATTTCATTCAATTACTCACTTTTACCTTCATTATTTTACTTATAGTTAATTATAATAAATATTAATTATAATATTTATTTAGAATGATGACATAAATAATATTCATTTTTAATTTATTTTATTCATACAAATTAACATTCTACGAATAAAATATTTTTAATTAATAAGTACTTCACAATTTCACAAGTCCATGAATTTATAATAACTTAAACACAATATTCATGCAACACAAATATAAATAGCATACGAATATAATTCAAGTACATATTAGTCATCATCCTCCTCGTCTCCATATCGATTTCATAGCTTTTCTATCAAATCTTCTTGAAGTTGACTATTTGTTGACCTACTACATATCCTTGTATGATTTCGAAGATACTCCTCGTACGCGGGAAGATGATTTTGAGAAACCGTAGGCATGGATACACTACAGTTCATTTAATGGAAATGGACGTGACTATGATGACAGAATCGCAAAGAAGGCTCCACGAGAGGCAAATGCAAGAGCTATTGGACGATTAATAATTTCACATTATGTTTTGGTTTGATTGCGCTTTGTAATATATGAATGTGTGTTTTTATGTATTTCGGTTTATTTTCGTAAAAGCATGTAGTAGTGACTTTTGTGTTTTTTTTTATTACTTTTGTGTTAGTATTAATAATTGTAGTTTGTTGTTTATTTATATTTGAAGATGGTTGTGATATATTTAATATATATTTGGTTTTAGTATTATTTTTATTTATTTATGTATGAAATTTATTAAATCTAACTAATACATACATAATATATATCCAATATTTATATAAGATTTATATATAAACTCACAAACTAATCTTTTGTTTAGTTTAAAGTTAACAAATTATATAATCAAATTATTTAACTAATTCAAATATATCTTATTATGATTAAATCATTAAATCCTAGATTATATTATAATATTATTATTCATACACATGGATCCACTTTGCAATTGCAAATAGAATTGTAAATGTTGCAAGCTTGCAACAAAAAGTGTATCTTCCACACTCATGCAATTCAATTTGCAATTGCCATGTCATTTCATAATTGAGTTTGCAATCCTAATGTGGATGCTTTTATGATGATGTAATATTGTATATCCCATGGTTTATCCCAAAGGTAGCTATTACAGAAGAGGACGAGAGTACAGTATAATGTTTCGTGCGACCAGTGACCACCCCATTTTTGTAATATACATAACGTCTAACGTTGAAACCCAAGCAATAAATCTCTAAACCTAACTTACTTTACTTAGCTCCTCCATTTAATTCTCTACCCAACCGTTATGCCTTATAAAATATATATATGACTTTAATTCATTCATCCTGTTATGTTATGTTATGCCCCATAATACCCAGTAATTCATAATGAGGAGGATCACCACTCTTTCGATGCTCTCATCTACCGCGATCGTCCTCACAATACTCCTGTCGATATGGGCCGAATGGGGCGGAGCAATTTCCCTTGTGGTCAGCAACAAGCGGATCGGCCTTGAAAACGCCATCTATGTCAAGTGTTACAATGGGTTGAATGAAACGAATTTGGAGCGCATTTTCCCGGAGAAGGAAGTGAACATCCAGGTTGGCGGTCATAGGGAGAGAGGGGGAAAGCATCAGGGATCCTTCTGCATTGGGACCTACACCAAGTTCTACGGAATGGGTGCTTCCCCTTACTACATTTACGATTCCGGGAAGACAGATTTTGATCAGTACTGCGACGACTCCGCCTTCGGCTGCAGGGTAATGGCTAATCAGACTAGCTTTTACCGATGGGATTTGCAGAATAAGCGTTGGGATTTAATTCAGCCGTCGATGTGGCTTCATTGATTGACCAATCTTGAACCTTCGGATCGATGGCTAACTACTACTGTTTCGTTTAGTTGGTTTTAAGCCCAATAGAAAGGTTTGCGGCCCACGCTTTGGATCAAGTTATTTTATCTGTGCCGATCGATGGCTAGAGTTGCTTTGTATAAGGGGTTGTTTGGTATGGGTGCTATTGATATTAATAGCACCCAATAGCTAGCTATTTGAAATATCATCGTTTTTCGTTGCTCCGAATAGCTAGCTATTGGGTGCTATATTGAATATCAATAGCACCTTTTAGATATCCACCTAAATAGGTGGATATCTAATACCCACCCCCAATATCATTCTGTATACCAATTTTACCCCTTGCAATTCAACTGAATTATATGCCACTGGACCCACACAAAAAATTATTTTTCCCCCAATTTTTGTATAAAAGTCATATCTTTTACATATGAACTCGGAATTGGAAAATTTTTATGTCAATATCTTAGTTTTACGAAAATGAATCCAACAAGACCGCTCTCGATATATTTTCGATGATGGTGTTTACATATGACTTTGACGAAAAATAAGGTCAAATGTGTAATTGCATAAGAAAAACCATTTTCATTTCATATTCAATACCAAACAAGAATTTCACCTCAAATATCAATATCTCCCAATAACTAGATATCTCAAATAGCTAGCTATTTGAAATATCCCATACCAAACGACCCCTGAATGTAATTTGAGGGCAATAACTTAGTTTTCCTTGATTGGACTTGGCAGTTATCTATCTTATTTAACCTGGTATTCCCATACTTGTGGTTTCTCTTTCGGTAAATATGGCAGTCTGCTGTGTGGCTCGTTAGGTTCTTAGATTATTGTGATGTGCGACTTGGCTTCCACATCGATATAGGACAGAAAATTTTGGACGGAATTATCTGTTCCAAATTTACTCAAATGAAAATTTTAAAAGAGTAAATACCAAATGAAAATATCATAAAATGTTTAGTACCAAAAAAGTTTAATACATCTACTTTTCATGTATGGACATTTCCTGAGTTTTTTATAATTAAATTCCCTTCATTAAAAAAAATGGTTAATCAAGAAAGAAAAATTAGTTGGTTATAGTGCATTCATGTGAATTGGAGTCATTTCACCCACTAGGGTGAAAGTGTGTAATTACACCATTTCGAGACACAAAAAATGAGATGAGTGCATTATGGTGAAGTCAAATTCACCCCGTGGGTCCAGATGCATATATAGAGGAGAGAGATTCGTCTTTGATGGTGGGTGAATTAAAAATTCACGGTTGAAATGAACTTGATATGGTAATTAATTTTTAATTAATATGTATTTCATTCCAATTCACCCATCCAAACATGTGCATTCACACTTTCACCCACGATACACCTGTCATTTTAATACACCTACTAATTCAATTCACTTTCACTTCAATCCACTCATCCAAACTAGTCATAAATTCTCAAGATAGTTTTTCTCGGTTAGACTCCCCAATTCACAACTCTTGTAACAAGTTTGGAATTCATGACAAGTTTTTGTTGGGTAAGAGCAAGTGTTGTTAGCGTGTATTATTTCCTAACCCAACTCTAATACATGGGATCTACTATTGTGTGGACTCATTAACAGTCCTTATATGAGGACACTCTTTATAACCGTTGGATGATGATCATAATCTAACTGCGGGGAACCAGGTATGGGTAAAGGGAGAAAAATGGGGTAATTAATTAAAAGTGGAACCAAACGGGAATTAAAAAAAGCCGTACCAATTAAGAAATTTACCCTAATACCCATTTCATATCAACTAATGAATCTCTATTTAATAAATTAAAGGTGTAGATTAGTGTCCTTATATAAGTACACTTAGAAGGTTGTCACATTAGTAATTGCCCTAATACATGCTAACCGTGGTAACTATTGATGTGTGAAACAAAGATGTTGAGTGAGTTGATCCAATTGTAGACAAATAGGGCTACATTGTAAATAAAGAATTTGTGGGTAAAGTAGGTCACAACACAACAACTCACATGTCATTTAGTTAATACTCTTAAATGACATTGTCGGTTTGGTTGGGTTGCACAAATCCGTCAAGTAAGCATAGGACTCTACAAATGTCTATGACACTACTTCTTTTTTTTTTTTTATATGCATTCAAATCAATTGAATTATTGAATGTTGTAGGGTGAGTCTACTGAATTATTGGTAAGAAGACAAGTTGTGACCTCACTTTTAGATCTTGGGTTAGTTAATTTAGGGGATAGTTGACTAATCCATACACATTTTATTTATTAATTTATTTTTAATGGGTGAACAAACTTTTAAAATTATATTATAGTATACACAACAACAATATTTTCCCCTCAAATTCTCAGCATTCAGTCTAATAAACTAAAAGACCCTTCTGCCATTTTGTCGCTTAAGTCTCGTCTTGTCTTGTTAATTTGGCAAGTGATACAGAAATTCCTGCAAAATCCAATTCCAATATTTAACCCAATGGAGAAGAAAGACAACTTGGCCATTGGATTGCTAATGTCTTCCACTTGGATCATGCGCATGTGCTGTTTAAATCCCACAACTCACTAACCCAACGTTATCTCCGCTTACAGTCGGTCAACTCTTTTATTTCGGTCCACATACAAGCTGCGTAATTAACAGCTCTGTTTACCAAACGGAGATCGTCGGTAGGTGAATGGAATGAGAAAACTCAAGAAACTATCAGATATCAACAACAGTCAATCAACCATGGAGATAATGAAAGGCATGGTCTCTAACCATTGCAGGAACTAAAGTAATGTCCCCCTCAATGTCCACATCGCGTCAACCATGATGAAAGCACAAAGCGCAAGCATCCCTGCAAGAAAGAAATTCTAACACAACAAGTTACTTGTCCAGAAGAGAGTTGTTGCCTAGAAGTTCCATACGACCAATCTAACTTCCCTCTTATTGGGACTGCCGTCGTACCATCCACATTTATCTTGAGTCGGTTGGGGGCTGGGGGGATTACAATGTTTGCTAGGTGGGTGGGGGTGGTGAGGAGTCGACAAATCAGAAGAGAGGCTAGGGTGTAGGAGGGACAGTTTATCCCAACCAATGTAGTCAAAATCGGGATTCCACGTGAAATCGATAACATGGGTGAAATCGTAATCGTAGTTTTTAATCGTAAAATTGTAAGATTCTATGAACCACCAACGAAGCATTTAAGTCAACAACATATTAAATATAAATACATAAATAAACTAGATATTCTCATGTTTCATATTAAGGGGTCGTTCACTTGAGAGATTTGGATTTAGGTGATTTCAAATCTCTAGAGATTTGAAATAGCTAGAGATTTGAGATTCTCTAGCTATTTCAAAAATTATGTTCACTTGGGTGATTTGGTGTAGAGAATTCTAAAAATATAAAACATAATAATAAATATGCATATTATGAAAGACCAGAATGGCCTCATTCATCATCTCCGTTTTGATATTAAACAAGTTAGTTGGGGTTATTTTCGTAAAGTGAGCCACAAATCTCTCAAATCCCCCTCAAATCTCTGGTCTTAGTAGAGATTTCAGAAAGCTCCCCAAATCTCTAGGGGCCCACCTCGAAATCTCTAATCCTCCCCGAATCTCCATCCCCAATTGTGAAGTAAACAGAAGATTTCATCCAAATCTCCAGAGCAGAGATTTGAGCCCCAAATCACCCCAAATCTCTCAAGTAAACGACCCCTAAGTTATTTGAGTTGGTGAGATGAAAAAAATAACCACTACTCGACTTTGAAAAGTCTAGCTAGATGAGAAAATAACAGTGAATGCCGACTCTTAAGCAGTCATTCGAGAAAGTATATAATTAGAATTTGTATGTCTTTTAGTAATAACTTCTAACTTAATTAATCAAAATCTAAAAAAAAAAAACCAACTGAATTTAATTGTCTTTGTTCTAACTTATACGTAGTTGATTTTATAAGATTCTAAGATTTTAATCGAGATTTTACTAGATTTTACCACCCATAGATTTTGCATGAAATTAGTATCACTAGAGACCTATGAAATCATAAAACCGTAAGATTTTAAGATTAAAAACGAGATTTTGACTACAATGATCCAACCACGAAGAAATTGTCTTTGAAGACAAAGATAAATAGAATTGAAAACATTCAAACACAACCCAATTAGGAGACTTCCAAATTCCCAAAAGGACAAGAACCCAAATATTCATAGAGTCACACAATCATGAAAGAGATTTCTCGCTTTTCACTGTTAAAATGGGTCAACTCTTTAATTATATGTGGCAATCAGAACATACATTTTAGATAATGAAACTTTAACCGATGCTTTTTCATATCACATTAGTAAGTAAGAAGTAAACAAGAAAGAAAACGTCAAAATCACCTCTAAACCAAGTACGACACACTTTCCCAACATTGCAATTACTTTGTTTAATGCAACTCTCTCAACTCTCTTATTTTAATATCAAATTACACAAAATCAAACAACAACAAGAGAAGGTATGCTCTGTTCATGCCTGAACAAATTCTGAGGATCAAACTTAGTCTTAATCTTCACCAACCGGCTGAAATTATCCTTGAAGTACTTTCGTCCCCAAACGCTCGCCTCTACGAAGCTCGTCGTATTCCCTTTCTTGTTCATCCCCAAATCAAGATCCCTGTAATTCACATACGCACCTCTCGGCGATTTGCTAACATAAGGAGCCATGTACTTATACAGATCATTCATCCAACCAACGTGTTTCCCTTCGTTTACCTTCCCGTCAAACCAGTTCGTCAGATACTGAATCATAAACAATGTACCCTTCCGATGTGGGAACGGCGTTGCAGATTTATCAATCCTCGCCATTTCTCCCCCAAATGGATTCCATATCGAGAACGGACTTTCCTCCTTCAAGAACCTTTCCCATATCCCTTCAATCGCCTTCTCCGGAATAGGTTCCGTCACAAAGTCTGACTTCGCCTTAAAAGCCGCCGGGCTCATGGCCGACCTCCCTTCTAGAAGGAACTCCGGAGCGACGGTGGCCGGCATTCCGGCGATGAATAGAATCGATTTAATCCAGCTCATCTCCGTGCAATCCTTTTTCGCCAGACCCAGTTCAGGGAATTTTGACCTCATGATTTTCAGGAGCCGATTTGCATCTCCTAGAAACAGAGCGTTGTAGATAGTTGTGATGGTTCTTCTAGTGGAGTTCGCTATTGGAGTTGGCGTGATTAGAACTCTGATGAATAAATCATCGTCTAGCTTAGCAGCGACTTGCTGCCATTTGTACAAAACCTTGGTAGCGCCCTGTTCTAATGACCTAGGGACATTGAAAACGGTCACAGTTTTAGGAACGGGAACCAATTTCAATTTCCAGGCAACAATTACACCGAAGCTGCCACCAGCTCCTCCTCTGATTGCCCAGAAAACATCTTCCCCCATTTGCCGACGGTTGAGAAGATTACCATTAGCATCGATTATGCGAGCATCAACGACGTTGTCGACACCGAGGCCGTACTTTCTCATCATGGAGCCGTAAGCGCCGCCGGTGATATGGCCGCCTATTCCCAAGCTGGTGCAGAGTCCAGAGGGGAAGCCATGGACGGGGCTTTTCTGAGAAATTTTGTAGTAAGCCTCGCCGACGGTGGCGCCTGCCTGGACCCAGGCAGTGTTGGAAGGGATGTCTACGCTGACCTTGCGGAACCTGAAGAGGTCGAGAATTAGGAAAGGGGAATCGATCTGGGAGGCGTAAGAGATGCCCTCGTAGTCGTGGCCGCCGCTGCGGACTCTGAAAGGGAATTGGAGTTTCTTGGCACAGATTACGGCGGATTGGAGGTGGGAAATGCGGAGTGGACGGAAGATGAGTAATGGTTTGGGTGCGGAAGGGAGTAAGTAGCGGAGGTTTTGAGCTGGGTTTGAAAGGGTGGAGGTGAAAACAGAGGAATTGGAAGGTGTGAAGAAGGTTTTGTGGAATGGGATTGGAGATCTTGAGTTGTGGGTTAGGCATTGTTGGAAACTGGCTGGTGATTGAACTGGAAGGGAGTATACTAGTAGGGATGGTAAGATCAGAGGAAGAAGAAGAAAGAGAGACATTGGAGGAAGAAGAAGGGGAGATGATGCCATTATGATTTGAGTTTGAGCGTATGATTTTGTGAAGTGATAGAAGTGGGAAATGCCTATTTGTAGTATGCACACTATACAGACATACAGTAGTGCAGTGTGTAAGATTTAAGAAATCTAGCTAGTTGAGTTCATTCATATATTACATAATAGAATAATGGGAAAATATCACTTTGCCCCCCTCTACTTTGTAAACTTAACTAATAGTCCCTATACTATAAATCACTCTTTTTACCCCTCCTACTTCGACTATTTTTCAATTTTGGTCCTTCTTTTTTAACTTTCATCTTCTTAACATTATATCTGGACAAATCCACAAACCGACAAAGAGAGATATCGGAGGTAGTATATGAATAGTTGGTTAGGGATGTAAATTAGGGAGGTATCACGAAGAGTATGGTGAGATATAGGCCCGTCCCTGAGATTTCGGAGGCCATGTTCTAAATTTATTATTTGGCCCCGTTAAAATGAATACTTTAAATTCGGTTTATTTGAGTTAACATAATTTAACTTGTTTGGGCAATAATAATACTCATTTGCGATGGTATACACGTCCGGCCATTTGCCTCATACAAAAATACTCTCATAGCGCCCGAACTTCCATGGAGTGAGTTTTAGATATTGATGTGCCCACTTTGACCTTGACTCATTATCATTCCTAAACTACACAAAATTTATTAAAGGGTTAATACACCTTTTTACCCCTCTACTATGCAAAGTTAACAAAACAAACCCCTATACTATTTTCTAACCGATTTAACACCCTCTACTTTGAAAATTTTAACAAATATGTCCCTCTGTTTAAATTTTCATCTATTTTCCATCCGATGTGTTGATTTTATGTGCCATGTCATATTATTTTTACACTTTATCGTTGTTTGAAATGTTCACAATGGAAAATTATTTAAATTAGAAGAAAAATAAAAAGGAATACCACAAATACCTCCGTACATAATAATGATTATAATGTGTTTTTCCTTTATCTTTTCTTTATAATTTAAATATTTTCACATTGTGG